>JBANCV010000245.1:0-16656 GCA_037040105.1 Amiota albilabris
AAATGGATTTAGCAAAACTTAGTGGATGGGCATACATGTTCCTCTTTCCGGTGGATGGCATTATAATAACGATGACAGCACATTTGTCAAAATATTTGGCTGATGGCTTGGGTAATATTATTAAGTACAAAGAGTTCTTTAGTCAAATACATAAAGAAGATGAATTTGATAATTTTAGGTCTCAGTTTTACTGGCTCTTTTATAATGACAACCACCATCAGTATTGGAGCTTTTCTCATACAAAATTATATCATGAAGCGCTATGAGAAAGATGATATCGAAGAATAACTTCATCCGCAACCTAAATTATTTGACAAACCAAGAAATTGTGATGTGGTAAATTTATAATATGTAACTGTAAATAAAATTAAAATACACGAAAAAATATATTGTATTTTTGATTAACTGCACTCGCTGACTAAAGAGGAGTCACCTTTTAATTAGAAATAGAAGGTTACAAGAGGTATTTCTATCATTGGTTCTTCAGCTTCTATAATACTCATAAAGGTCCTTCACTCTGTCAATAAAGGCTTATTAGATATGTCGCTCAGATAACTGAAAAGTACTTCCGTGATCCTATCCATTAACATAAATAAAATTCGGATGATGACGGATGTTTCCACCACTGTCCAAATAGCCTACAGTTTCATCTCCGATAAAACCTCTGTTGTGAAGATGGGAAAGAATCCGAAAGTATCGAACATATCTTATGTGACCGCGCTGCTCTTTTTGGCAAACGGACCAATCTTCTCGGGAAATCCTTTTTGTGCAGTTTAACTGCTCTGCTCGATGATTCTTCGGGGTGGCTAGGGTGATCTCTGAAACCAACTATTGATACCCAAGTGTCTAACCGAGCACATGAATTTATTTTTATATATATGCAAACCGGTTCTAGAGCTGGTCCAGCATTCATTCCGAAGCTGGATTTCCTATAAGCAATAACTTCATTTGAAGCCTCAAATGTATTATAATTTGTATGCGATTTGACATTTTCATATGTCTACATAAGCAGGCCATGAGCCATGTTACTAATAATATAGTCACATAAAACTTTTTTCTTGGCAGTTCTTATTTCAAATTTAAAAAAAAAAAAAAAAAAAAAAAAAATTTATTAAATTAAAAGTAAAAATTTCAAGTGAGTTTTCTATTGTTAATTTTTTGCTGAAGTGCAGCGTTAATTTTAAGTGGCATCCTGCAATAACAACAACAGCAACAACAACAACAACAATAACAAGCAACCAATGGAATTCTATGACAGTTTGGTTTTACAAATGCAGGAAGGAGGTTACAAATTGGGTCCCAGGTATATTTGCTTGAGGTTTGAAGGTTTAAAAAGGATTGGGTGCAAGGCTCGTATGTGCCGTCGTTGCGCATTTTGGAAAGCAATGAAATCATATGCCAATTTAGTTGGCATTGATGAAGAACTCCTCGAGTTTCGTTATGGTGACATTATACTAAAGCGTTACGAGACGCCATTGATGCATGATCTCAATAATTTTGATGTAATCACAGTGTCTATTAAAGAAGAAGAAGGTGAAAAAGAAACGAAGGAACAAAATATATAATAGTTGAGTGATTGCGGTAAGATAAAAAATTTAAAACACTTTTAGTAAGAAAGTTTTAAGTATTAAAGATCTTCGATTAATATAGTGGACATTACGTGAATAATGGACAAACTAAAATTGCTATTGAAATCTAAATTATTACGCTTACGTACTTCCAACTACCGTGAGTCTGGAGCATGTATTTTTTCTGTTAAATGTTCATGAAATGTAAGAAGAATTTTCTTTTATTTGTATAAAATATTTCATATAAAATTCTTTTTCAGTTAATCCCCTTGAAATTAGCACATGATATACGCTTAGACACATTTTTGACTTAGTGTAGCCCTGGCGATTCCTAGAGAGTATTATACGATGATCTAAAAACAAAGGTAAATTTATTCTTTTGAACACTAGAACCTTAATAAGCTACCTATTTGTTATTTTTTTTTATAGCCTTCAGATACTTTTGTATAACTTGTTTATGGTTTTCTGAACAGATTCTGAATATGAAGAATATGTTTGTATGCCTAAGTGAAGTGTGGGCGCCTTTAAATGGTATATGGTAGACATCAAGAATCTGCTGAATCTGTAGATTGGATTGCCTCTTACTGTATTTCTAGATAAAAATATTTGTGTTAACATAACGCACATATCTCCATATGCATCTGTTAAAAGATTTGCAGAGGATATAATTTGTTATTATGTTAAGTTGTGGAAACATGTGTAAAGTTTATCTAAAATTTGTTATTGATATAACAGAATCACATATGAAATTTGGCATATTTACTATTGGTTTTGGATTGCTTTGGAAAAAATTATACAAAATTTGAAATGGAAAGAAATTTAAGTTTATTTCTTGTCTTTATTTATTTTAGTATTTTTTTCTTTTGGGAAAAAAAAAAACAAAATGTGGGTGAAATACTTGTTAGATACAAGAAGAAACAACAATTCAATTCAATTCAATGAATATATTTTAAACACTTTCCTTGCCCATGATTTGTCTGATTGCCATCATGACATTAGGCAATATTCTTTTTCTCTTTATGTCTTCAGGTTTGATCAACTAATAAGTAGAAAAGCCATGCCTTCCACTTGTTAAATATTAATTATCTATCTGTGTGGAAATTATATAATTTTTTTTATTTTAGTATTCTCTTCACTGGAGTGAATAGTATTATAAGTTTGTAATGAAATTTGTAACACACCGAAGGAGACATCGCAGACCACATAAAGTATATATATTTGTAATCAGTTCGATGAGACGAATCGATTTAGCCATGTTCCTCTGTATGTCTGTATATATGCAAACTAGACTCTCAGTCTTTGACCTAGAGAGCTGAAATTTTCGGACCGCAGAGAGGGGTACTCCCCATACAAACCACTTACTCAAATTCATTTTCTTATTAGAAAAACTTTTTCATTTATGGTTCGATCAAAGTGACATTTGGGCATTATGAGTTTCTGAGTCCATATCCACCAATTTGGACACTATTAGTTACTGTTCCATATCCATCAACCATGTAAATTTCCTGATCCATGATTGATACTCAAATTGTAATAGAAAACAAAAACGTTTTCTAAAGGATACGTGAAGAGTATAACATTTTCGGCATAGTGGAATATATGCTTCTTTCTGGTTTTTATTGTTATTGTCCTTTCTAACAAGAATTATATTCATACACATTTGCTTTTCTTTTTTGTTTCTCTGTTTCTCATATAAGTATTTATTTTTGTGTAACAATCGTAGTATATTTCAAGAGTTTCTTTTGAAATCACTTAATTTACTATCAAAAAGTTCATTGTTTTTGAGTCTGTAAGATCCAACATAAAATTGTTTGAGAGAAAAAAACCAGTTTATAACAATGAGAGCACTGTCCAGTCTATGCAATTCGTTGTCTTTGATTTATGTAAATTGTAATAGTGATTATAATAATTTATTTGGTCCAATTGATAAGCATATTTTACTGTGATAAGGTTGAGAATTAAAAATTGATTATAAATCAGAATGAATTAAGGAGATTCAGCAGAAGGAGGCTGCACCAACACAATTCAATTAGAAGTCACAAACATATTTTCATTTAGGATTAATGAAAATTTTTGCAATCGGCAAAAGATGGAAGGGACTTTTATCAATTTTTTTTTTTTTTTTTAGATTTAGAATTTAACGCTTCACTCATAATTATTATAAGTATGTTATAATTAACTTGTTACAAAATTAAATATACATTCTGCGTTAATTTGTTTGAATCAACAATCAAACCCAATTCATCTTATCTGATTATTGGGGATTAGCTTCAAATTATTTGAATACACATACTACTTATCCAAATCAATTACTCATTCATCGGGAACTAATTATTCAGTAATCGCACCTACACCACTTACGTATCCAGGCATCACAATCAATCAGAATGAATGAACATCCCCAATGTTTAAAGGAGACTGACTGCCCATTCTATCCCAACGTACCTTCCTTATTTATGTGTAGGTCGTTCACTAAAGATTTCACATGCTTTAATAATTATTTTGAACAATTTTATTCATTGAAAACATATTCCATTTGCATGTTCTTTAATTCGTTTGTTATTCTTTATAGTTTTGATAGATTTGTGTCTTAAATTGAGTAAACTGTAAATTGTTGGGGTTACTCAATTAAATTGAATCAGCAATACTTCTTTAATTTGTGTGGTATATTATTGTTCGATATCACTCAGAACACATCAATCGATCATCCAACTTGGAAATATCCTTGCGGCCACAACGAATTTATTACAAGCGAAACTTGTTGGTCAGCAATACCACGGGAGCAGACATCTGTGGTAATAAGCACACGAAATTCATTCATCACGTTCTAACTTAGGCATATCACAGTGAGTAACTGAGAATGCACAGTTACCCAATTGACTTTAAGCTTAATATTGTAGAATATAAAAGTTTGGGTTATGATTTATGTTTCATAAAGATCGCAAACTGTTTCGAATTCGAATTCTTAATGCTTATCTCCTTGAAGACCTCTGTTGTTGCTTGACTTCACATATCGTAGGATTCTCTTGGTGATGCTTTCTTCTCGTTCGACTGGCATACAAAATTCTTTATAACCTCCAAAGGCAATTCGTCATTAAAATCAAGAGTCACATGCAAGCAAATTTTATAACGAAATGTCACTAGAACTTATGCAAAAGGTCTATCATAAATTTGGACAATATTTCCAAAATATTATGAAGCAAAGGTGCTCAAAAGTAACAACCTGAGTTGTGAATATTAGAAAGCGATTGATATTATATTATAAATTTGATTCTTGAATTCTTATTCAGCATTTCGTCAACTTCATCTAAGACAATCATATTAATCGGTCTAGTAAGATTAACATTTCTCGATTATTTTCAATAATTTTTTTTTTTTTTTTTTTAAGAAAGACATGATTCTCTTAACTTGTTCTATACACAATACATAAGACACATTGCTTAATCATATCAAACACACGTCGCAGTGTGCCAATCACCAAGTGTGGTCTGTAATCCAATTGACGTATATCCTCACCAAGATGAGTATGACACTTGACATTCATTATGGCACCAAATATGTGACGACGCTTAATATTTGTGCAACCAATTCATGAGTTGGTGATAATCTTACTTAGTAGTATTGATATGCCGTTTTACCGATAATCGACTGAGATTGCGCCTTAACATCGCAGTACTATATAATTTGTTGATGCTACGCTGCATTATCATATTATAGATACACGTAAAATAGGGGTGATTACGAGTTAATGCAATTGATTAACAATTGTGGCAGGAAACTGTTTTTAATAAACAAAATCCCGGTAGTTTTTAAATTGTCAATTAAACTTACCTACACCCTTTAATACACTCTTTAAAGTATTGCAAGCAGCAGTTACAAATAATGAACTGAAACAGGTGAACTAACTAAATGTATAAAAAAAAAATTGATGTATAAACAAGTTTTGAGGTTTTGAACAAAAGTTAGCGCAACATGAATTAAATCGCATCAGGCCATCTTGCAACTCTATTCATGATAAGTCTTCATCATTTCACTTAGTTGAGTCATTCCGCTGAAGTGTTAGCAACATTATTTCTTTGCGTTCTAACCATGTCAACCTTCATGCCAAAAAAAAGAAAAAATATAACTTCCGGGAAGCGCTGTTTTTTTGTGGCTCAATTTGAAAAAGGGTGTAGCTGATTCTGTGTAACCAATAAAATATGTGAGCATTGTTTCCGGCTTTTTAAAAGTGGTTATTTTGACACCAGCGACAAAGATCGCAAAGGGAGGCCAGTAAAATTTGAAGAAGCTCAGTTGGAGATGTTATTGGACCAAGATTCATGCAAAACTGAAAAGGAGACGTCGGATGCCGCTTTTTGACGTGCGGATAAGTGCTCCAAAATTAAAACCAGAAGGGTTTTTTGCATTGAATCATAACAACGGATAAAAAGTGGATCCCCTATTATAACCCAAATATTCATTGCTCCTTCCTACTACTACATGAATAAAATGCAAAATACCTTTTATCTGAATTGAATTTGAAATAACTAAAAAAAATAAAGAAAAGCTTATTGATTGTTGATCTTTGTTGATTCTTGAAAAATCTGAACATTGCCAAGCACTATCACATTGTTCTTATCAAAAGCCACGATCCTGATGGGAAAAATACTTACTAAAAGTTATTTAGATCCAGCTAAAATTGAAATACAAATATTCAAACCAAAACTATGCCCAAATAATCGGATAAGTATTTTCGAAGACATCAGGTATTATCTAAACAATCTTTAGTATATTAGTATAGAGTACTGATTATCGTAGTGTGGCTTTTTGAAATAAATTTTTAATTTTTGATGACTATAATGTTGAGATTAATTGATCTAGACTGTACCTTCTGAAGTAGTATAAAGCTTTTAAGCACCAACATATTGTACCCGCTCATTTGTCAGTCATTGCATTAGCCAAAATTAGCCATATCCGGGAGGCTGTAATTTGTGTCCTATCTTTAAAAAGTGGATCGAAAGTAAAAGATCTGTAAATCATCTATCCTGATATCGAGACGCAACTTTCATTTCATCCTCGAACTGTGCTCTTGTTATTAAAGATTTTGCTTATTCTATCACTGTAGTACAGTAATATTATATATACATATATATGTACAAGAAGTACAGTATAAATCTATTACTGAATAAAATGTCGTTATTGTCTAGAACGTTGTTGTCCGCAATTTCTGTAATATTTTGCTGTTTCCTTTATTATTTATTTAATGATTTTTTTTTCTTCTCTTTTGTTTATTTTTCTTATTTTTTGTTTTTTTATTTTTTCTTGTTTACTTCTGTTAATTTTCACACGTTCTACTTCGGAGATTCATGCAACATGAGAAAGTAAAAAAGTAGTAAGAAAATAAAGCAAATTTCGTCTCAGGTGTTCTAATTTGATGTATTAGCGAAGATTTTATGGGTCTCTTAATTCAAGTGACATTTACACACATGAGCGCGCTAACACCCACACTCACATCTAACAGACACACACAAACACACACACACACACACACACACACACACACACAAACACACACAGCGAGAGAAACACATACATTTTAATATTGTATCTAGATACTGTCATATAGGTAAAAAGCATGCTCACTCATCTAAAGTGTTTATGGCTTTAAGTGTAGAGAAATGAAAATTGTAACCAAAAATTTTTGGATGGTTGGTTCATTTTCTTTATGGCAAAAGTGCAAAGTTCAGAGTTCAAGGACTATTGAGCCCAAGCATTTTTGTTAGATTATATACAAATTTGACAAGATTAAAATCATCTAAATCACTTTTTATGAGCGAAAGAGATAAATATTTATTAATTTTCTTTGAAGAAATTTTGGCAAAATTCAAGCTAATAAATTTTAAAATTCCTTTGAACATTTTATATCTTTGCTAAACTTTTTAAGGCACTTAAAGATGCTTCATTTGATTATTAAATAGATGCGTAAGAGCACGTGGGTCGATCAACAAGCAGGTGGAATAAATGAATGAATATTTCTTTTAAAACTCCATTGTTTGCCATATGGTGACTTGTTCGTTGTCTTAAAAAAGCAACAACAACAAACAACAAATCATAATACTAAAAACGCCCTTGAGGAAAAACTCATTTTATTCCATGTTGTCACACTTTCACTATCGTTTTTTGTTTTCATTTCCATTTCCCCACTTTCTTTCGTCCGTGCTTTCTTTCGTTTTTTCACCTTCAAGATTAAATGCGCTGAGTGCTTTGTTCGCTATTTACCCCCTAAAGGGATGGTTGATTTTATTTATTTTTATCATCCTCCTTTTCTTTACTCTCATTCCAAAAAACAATCAAGCATACGCCCGATTGTCTCCTCTTCCTATCTCTTTCCATACATACATACATAAATGCGAGATATATGGTATCTCACACCCTTTAGATTTTTATTAGAATTATATACATATGTATGTTTTGTTCTGTTTCTGTTTTTACAATGCGTGAGTCAACTGTGTGCTTGTGTAGACTGTGCAGAGATTGTCTTGATGTCATTTAAGATTTCGTCACTCTCTTCAAACATTAAACCCTAAAAATAGAAATTATATCCTCAGACCAAAAGGAAAACACCCGTAAACCAACCAGTCAACAAACAAAATGTTTATTTTCCGTTTGTTTTCTTTCGTGCTCAAATCATTTTCCATTTTTGCGCCATAAATCGCCAGGCGACAAAAGCTCGACGACTCCTACAAAAAAAAGTCCATAAAATCGCTCACTACTCCTAAGATATTTTTCCATTGTATCTATGCATATGAGAGAACAAAATAAATAGAAAGGGAGAGTGAGAGAGAGAGAGAGAGAAAATGATTGCCCTTTATATACATCCATCTCACTTAGACTTAGAATACACTTAAGTAAATTGATCAATTTGTTGGACTGTTTTAATGGATCTCTTCGCCTCCAAAGTTCCTCCTTGTTTTCCTTTTCCGAATCTTTGCTGGTTTGTTGTCACTGTTGTCTTTACTAGATTCATAAAAATGCTTTTAATGCCTTTTTTTTTGTCTACTATGTTGTTGTTGTTGCTATTATTTTGTTGCTTGGTTTTGGTGTTGTTCTTGTTCTTGTTGTATATTAGGTAAATATTTTCTTTTTCTCTTAGAGTCAGGGATTAGCAAACTGCACTGCAAACCACTATTTGGTTTTACGAAAACAATTGTGGCAAAACAGTAGAGTGACTTATAGCTTGGCTTGGTGACTATAGAGATCGGTAATTGCATTCTAAAAGTAAAATGTGATGATTCCCTAACAGAAATCTTCTATTTATATTTTCAGGTTAATTGCTGACATATTTTATGTTGCTAAACAGACCTGCAGATCGAAATACTTACCCATTTATGTAGAAGAATCTAGCTAAATAATTGTAGCTTTGGAATCTAGAAGTAATTGGAAGTTACATTCATTAATCGCAATATTCCAACTAAATTTCCGGGTGTTCTGTTCTTAATCCGAGCAGCAGAGCACAACCAACAGCCCGCAGAATGTCTGCAACTAGCAATTTAGAAGAAATAGAAAGTTCCATTTTTGGATAAAAATTCTTCTCAATCTTCTTCTAATATCAATTTCCAGTTACCTTGTTGCCAACAATGACTCATTTCAAATAACGCTACTCAAAACTTATTAAGATAATGACATGGGCCCCTCTTATAAGCAAAGTTTGTAAACTCCTGTTCTACGTCACTGTTCCTAGTTGGGCGTATTATACTCTTCACGTGGTAAATATATACTTAGTATTATAAGTTTGTCAAGAAGTTTGTAATGCATAGAAGAAGACATCGTAGAACCCATAAAGTATACATATTATTGATCAATGCGATGAGACGAGTTGATTTAGCAAGGTCCGTCTGTCTGCGTCTATCTGTCTGTATGTATGCAAACTAACCCCTCAGTTTTTAAGCTAGAAAGCTGAATTTTTTATTGCACGATGTTTTCTTTTTGTCATACGCTGCACATTTGTTGGAATTAGCCGAATCGGATCACTAAGAGGAGTACTTCCCTCCTTCAAGCCCTCCACTCAAATTCATATTCTTATTAGAAAAACTGTTTTGTTTTTTATGGTATCCAACTGATATTTGGATTATGGAAGTATTTGATCCATATACATAAGGCACTTAAATTTCATGACCCTCGGTCTATCAGTAGGGGTACCTCCCATACAAAGCCCCTACACAAATTCATTTTCTTTTTAAAAAAAAACTTGCTTGTTTTTTGTGTTATCATCTTGAAATTTAAACACAATAGATTTCTGAGCCATATTCGTCAATCATGTAAATTTCAAGATCCTAGAATTACTGAATCGCATAGCTCCCATACATGAATCGTTTTCTTGGAGATGCGTGCAGAGCATTACATTTTCGGTATAGTCGAAGCTGCCCTTCTTTCTGGTTTACTTTTCTTTTCTTATTTTTTTTTTCTTCTCATCATCTTTGCTTTAGCTTCATAATGCATTTGGTTACCTTTGTTTGCTTTAGTTATTTGTTGCAGAAAAAAAAAAAAATAAATAAATAAAAAATCACCATAAAATTTTAATGAAACGCACATAAAACCCAGCAATAACCAACAACAAAAAACATAACAACAACAACAAGAACAACAACAACAAAAGTCTTAACAACAAAGTAAACAATAAAATTAAAAGAGAAATTCAACCAGAATGAATCTTATTATGCTTTGACAGCTACTCATTCACGCATTCATTCACTCATTGATTCATTGACTCATTCATACTACACTCATTCACTCGTGCGTATACGCACTCAACTATTCCATCAACATTCCTTCTCTCTTTCATTCTTTCTTTCTTTTATTCATTCATTCTTTTATTCAATCGTTAATTCATTCATTGATTCGTTTATGCAATTTCATCAATTAATGACATCAATAAAAATTTATTGCGGCTAAAAAAAGGAATAAATACATACAAACAAATATGTACATATATAAACATTTATCGGTCGCTCATTTTGTTAACAACGATAATAATCATGATGAGTGTGACGATGACGACGACGACGATGATTATCATAATTATAATATTGATTACACTGACTATGTGGCGTATGAGTGATAACAACAATGACGCTACAATTTACTTCAATTCATTCCAATTCAATTTCTTGCCTTAAGCACATTTTATGTCCTCATTTTGCCATGCCTCTCTCTCGTACTTTTGCCATATGTTTCAATTCTTTCATTTTGCCATAGAAATGCGTGGGAGTAAGTATAATAAAAAACTTAAATAAAAATATTAAAAGGCATCAAAAATAAATTTCGGTTTCACCAATGATCTCATACCGTTCAAACAAAACTTGATTATCTACTTTTACAAGAATTTTAATTTATTGTAATTTGATCAATTCAAGTTCAGCAATTATAAGTATCATGCTTTTGTAATAAAATTTTATTATAAAATGTATAATATATTAGAGAAGTTTCTCATACAATCCAATATTTTATGTCCTTCTAAAAAGTAACTCTCACTTTTTCACCATTGCATTACAACATACACTATGTATATAGAATACTAAGATATGTTGGCTACAGAACAACTATCAAACTTTTAGATAATCTATCCTTGTTGTTATATATTAAATTTATCCTTTTCTTTTCATCTCTCTCACGATTGCTTTTCCAGTGATGATTTGGTCGAAAAAAGTATGCTTTCGTTGAGAAACTTTTGTGCAAATAGACTATAAATATCTAAATTTCTATTTAGCACTCTACTCGCTAAAGCCTCACAGATAATAATTTTCTCAGTAACTACTATAGAATAGATATTATAATATCATGACTATCATCACAATCACCTGGAAAAGGAACAAGTCAAGTAAAACATTTCTCTATGAAACCCCTTTGTATGAAATTTAATCTTTGATCATCAACCATCATTTCTACACAAACTTTATGGTATCTACACATATGTAAGTGTATTTCAGATCTTTCTTTCAATAAGTTACAAACATTATGACAATGTGTTCATGCTTATTCACAGTATGTAAGTGAAGTATATGAAATAAGAATACACGTTTATAATAAAATAAATTCAATAAGAAACCAAAAGAAAGTATTCAGAAAGCCAAGTTAAAGCTTTTTAAGTGATTATTAAAAGGATTTCTGTTTTCATTATTATACAATAATTTTTTTCTTCTGATTTTATCTTTTGTTAAGCTTAGAATGAAAATATAAAACATAAAATATTATAAACAGTGGGAGAAGAAGGGGAGAAAAAAGAATATTGTATATATGTACATAATACTTTGGCTTAACATATTTGAAAAGTGTTGGCAAGTAAAGCTTTAGAAATTAATTAAGAAACAAGATGAAATAATGAAAAGGAAATATAGGAAAACATGAACAATGTGAACAAAATAAACAATAATAGTAATAGTAGGAGTATATAGTAGAAGTAGAAAGATAATGCTTGAAGCTAAAGATTATTTTTAACACTCTTCCAACAGTATAAAGTTTTCAAGAATTCCTTTCTTCCCAAATCTACTACATAGTACTACATTCTTCCTTTCTCTTCTAACTACTCACATTATTAATGTTATTCACTACATCTATTGTATGTTAGTACTTACTATTGTAGTATGTGATACTACTTATACAAGTATATATCTGATGCGATACAAAATTTGATGCAAATAAATGAAATACAATTTCATGTGTTGCCTTCTTAAGTGAGTGCGTGCGCAGATGGTATTAACATTAGAATTTCATCATCATTATCATCACAATCATAATCATCATCATTATTATCCACTCACTCGACCATAGTGAAATTGCTTTCTACCAATCTGGTAGTCTACCCCTGTACCAATCTACAGATGCCTTAAGCTCTATTGGATTGATTCTTGTTCTCCTTTCATGGCAATGGCAAATGGCAAATTTCAAACTAAAGCAGAACAAAGCAACTAACTAGTAAATGACGTTCGAAGTCGCCATTACAGTTGCCGCGCCAGTTCATTCATTCATTGCTTTGTATTTCAAAATAACAACGACAACAAGGGCAATAATAACAAGAGTTCAAAGTTCAGTACTGAACAGTAAACACGCATGAGCTCAGACTACAACTAAATTTATAACTTGAGGCTCAAACACTGGCAATGGTGAGAGTGTGTACAATTTCATTCATTGAATTTTTTGCTGGCGTTAATGATTTCGATTAGTTTTCATATATGCGTATGCGTGTGAGTGTGTGCATGTGTGTATGTGTGTGTGTGCATGGTGTGGTGTGTGTGTGTGTGTGTTTGTTTCTTTATATCTATAAAGTTGAATGGCGTACTTATACACACAAAAGGGGGGGGGCTGAGAAAGTAGAGTAGAAAAGTTAAATGAAGTTTCCAGGCCTCATGATTGATTACAACAGTCACAGACAGCACAGCCCTGCACAGTACAGTACAATACAGCACAGTACAGTGGTAGCAATAAAGCTCAATTGCGGCTCAGTAAGGCCACACATCATGTTCAACGCCCTACCTTGCCCTACTGTCCCCTATTTTCTGCACTTGCTATACCATATGCTCAATTAATCAAGAAATGTCCACGGGTTCATATTAATTCAAATCGATTAAATGAGTTGATTTGAGTGAATGATTGAAAGAATGAGAAAAATCGTTTATTTTATTAATATTATTTTTATAAACTCAAATTCTAATTAATAAAAATGCACTTAAATAAGTACAACTCTACCACTATTGAGTACAGTAAAGTAGAGTGAAGTAAAGTGAAGTAAAGTAAAGTAAATAACAGTTGTATATTTGTATATTGCATTAACGATTTCAGTTCTATTTCTCATTTTATTTCCATATTATAAAGTCACGATTATCAAAAAGGCATATAAAAATATGTTGCCAAACATTGTTCACGGCAGTGACGACCAATTATAGTAATAATATAGTCATAAACACTAAATTATGTACAGCGACATACATATATTTGCAGTCATCAATGATGAGGATCTCAAAGCCGCCATTATCAAGCAATCAAGGCTGGCAGCATTACTATGTATTACTAAAGCAATGAGAGTTGTCAGGGATAGTACGAAGACATCAACCATAAGCTTGCCTGTCAATCAACCAGAATATCTACTAAAGGCGGGATCGCTGATGGTATGTTGAGTATCTTGTCACCTGAGATAGCATATAAGTCCCTTAAGGTGCTTCATGTACTTGGAGTATAGTCACGCCATAATGCAAGAGGGTGCAAAAACAATGTGGAGCACACGAAATTATGTGCAAAGCTCTTAAGAAGGGAAGTGTCTAAAGAAATTTAGTGTTGCGCACGACTTACTCTCCCAAACCGCCATAGACATTCAGGCAGAGGAGGCAGTCAATCTAGCTAAAGATTTCCATTCGGCAAGGCTGTCATGCAACCTCCAAAGTCATTCCTATGAGTACTTTTTGTACAGTCAAATCAGAGCTGTGAACGAAAGATCTTCTTGGGGGACTTTAAACTATGGGCAGTGGAATGGTTTTAATTAGACCAATAGGCGTGAACAGGGTGTCATGGAAGCCTTCGTTTCTTTAGTTGTGACCGTACTAAATGGAAATAATTCGATAAATTTATACCACGGATTAGGTAGTTTGGCAATTGACCTAACCTTCTGTAGCACAACGATTTCCAGTGATATCAAATGGGAAGTTACAAATATCTACACTTATAGTGATTAAAAGAGCCATTGCCGCGGAACCCCACGTCTTTCCCCAAATATTGGAAGAATCAACTTTTGAGAGGAAAACCAAATCTTTGAATCAAGACTATACCTTGGCGTTCCTTAGGATCGGTGACTATGGTTCAAGTACCACCCAAAAAAGCAGCAGAGTTCTCCCAAATCTAAAGAAGTTTTGGCTGCAGAGGGTACAAATTTTAACAGATCAACTTCTCAGAGAGCAAGCAGTGCTGTGATCATGGCGAGATACTGAAGCATATGGCAACATTGCTGGGGTCGTGTAGAACCACGGGGATCCACAAGCTTATCCCAAATATTGCACATTTATATAATCCTCATCTGGCCATGGCAGTACTTCCTGCGGTTCCTGTTTAGATGTCGTGGAAGAGCCGGAGTATTCCGAAGAAAAATGTATGCGCACTTTGAATCTCACTACAATTCACAGAAGATAGTAAGGCGAATGATCATTTTTACATAAGACATATCATTCTTCTATGCCAAAATTAGTAACAGCGACTAACTAAAGCCACTGGGTTTTAGCTATTCCAACAGAACATAATTATCTCTTGAAAATTTTAGGCTCCTGATTTACCTGTTCGCATAAAAACAAATTTGATAAAACAAACTGGAAGAAAGAGTAGCTCAAAATATCTCAACGAACTTCAATTAATCAAATTTAAATATCATACTACGTAATCGAAGTGTGATCCACATATGATGTGATTCCTGATGGTGATCCAAATATTCAACAATAATTTTGATTCTTAATACAAAATTTATAATAATTTATTGTTATTATGTTTTGTTAATTTTCTAATGTTTCACTTTGATGCCATCATATGAAACAATTTAATATCAAAAACAATATCAAAATCGAAATAAAAATCAAAATAATAAAATTGAAACCATAAAATAGAAAAAAATCTTTTATTTATTTATTTAGTTACTTTTTTGATTTTGGAGAATGTCTCATAATATTTTCGAGTTATTTCCGGTTGGCAATTTCTATTATTTCCCTGTGTGTTTTGCAACAATTTTATTTGACAAATATTCACAATCAAAATACTGACAACGAATGACAAAAACGATTTGTTTCAATTTAAATTTTAAGAATATTTTTTGCCATCATTGTATATTTTTTTTTTTTTTTTTTGTTATTGTCACATTTGTTTCCCTATGAATTTGACAAACTGACAATGCTCTCTCTCTCTCTCTCTCTCTCTCTTTCCTCCTTATATCCTTTTCTTTTTTTTAACTGCAATTCATTCCAAATCAGTTTACTTCCTCATAAAATGGTATTGTATATTAAGTTTATGTGTGAATTTGTAACATAATTTAATAGATATAAACCAATATCTCTGCTTAAGTTTTAGTTTTAGAGATATCATTCAAAAGTTTCACCTTTTTTATTACTAAGTACTTGTACATGCTCCTAAATCAAACAAAAAAAAAAAAAAAAGAAAGACATCAGACAAGATACATATAAGCACACACTTTAAAAATCCATGTGTGATTTCCTTGCATTTCGAAGCATAAATTTCAGTTTTTGAGATATCATCTTGAAGTTTCATTTCAACATATTTGAATTCTTTTTCAGTTAATATTTACTATTATTCTCACACTGCATATTGTGTTGTAACAGCACCTATGTATTGAATCAAATTTGCCAACATAAATCTATCTATTGTTATACTAAATCTATTTAACTTCATAGATGAATTGTAATTCCTTTGATGATTTGAATATCTTTAATTCAAAAAGAAATGATTCTTAGTATTTTAGGTTAAAAAAAAAATGCCAAACTTCATAATGCAAATGTCAGATTGATATGGTAACATTAGCATTATCCGTTTCCGAAATATAAAAAGCCACAGCCAAACATTTCATTGAAATCTCTGTTGTATCTCAATGTTAGCAGTCTATATTTCTTGTTTTGTTAAAGGAACTTTTAACAACTTTACATTGGAATCGGACTGGTACATATGTTATGTACATATGTTAAAGTTAATCTATGTAAAATATAGATTGTACTGAATGTAAACAACAAAATATTTTTTGTACCACAATATTTTTCAAAAGTCCTGAAGCTGCTGTCATAAGAGGATTAGATGTGCTGTACTTAGCATCACGAAAGGTATACAATTCTTCTATAAAACTCAACTAAAAATGTTTGATTTCTCTTACTTTGTTTTTTTGGCAAGTTTTTATGATTTTGAAATATTGGTATTTTTGTTGTTGCTTTTACTGTTGATATTCTGTTGGTTTTTTTTTTTTTTTTTTTTTTTTTTTTTTTCCTCCCCTGAAATCCATTTTTTTCGTCCCCCCCACACAACTTTTTTTTTCTCTTTTTTTTTCAAGGGTTTTTTTCAACTTTTTTTCCCAAGCACT
>JBANCV010000245.1:16666-55298 GCA_037040105.1 Amiota albilabris
GGAGGAGACAGCTCTTACTTTTTTTTTTTGGAAAGTTTTTCTGGTTTTGAAAGGTTGGTTTTTTTTTTTTTTTTTTGATTTTTGGGGTTTTGTGGTTTTTTTTTTTTTTTTTTTTTTTTTTTTGTATCTCAACTGAAGATAAATTTTGTTAGTCACTCACATACAATATTTTTGTTATATTCTTTTTTCAAGTGCTGTTCGATACTTTTGGTCTAGATACATTTTTGTTGTTGTTGTTGTGGTTGTATTTGTGGTTAAAATTGTTGTTACAAAAATATTTTGTGTTGCTTTTGTTGTTACTACTATTTTTGGTTGTCAATCAAATGCGAAACATCAAAATTTTGCCTCTTTCGTTTCTTGCATTTTTTTTTCTACACATAATTTTTGTGTCTGCATTCTATTCGTAATATTTTTCATAGTTGATTGTGTCAGATTTTTAGTTTGCCCATCAATCTATTGCTGCTAATTCAGCTATCCTCTTCTTTCTCTATTTGTCTCTATTCTGTTTAAGTCCATCTCTTTTTTTAACACAAACAAATGGCAATTTTTCGGCATGGAATATTTACGTAAATATATATATATATTTTTATTTTTGTATCTAACTGTAACTTAAAAAACAGAAATGTTAAAAGGGTATTATAAGTTCAAAAATGGTTTGAATGTAACAAACACACATAGCCCCTTTTTAAAGAAAGGATCAGCGTAAAGATACAAATTATCTTGCATCTCGGCAATGCGAAGAAGTAGAAAACACAAATTTTGTATATTGACTTGATGAAATACTGATCAGATGAATTATATTTCTTAATTCGCTTATTTTGAGGAGATTGCACTTGTTGGGATTCAAAACTAACAAATGCATAGAAAATACTATATCGCACTGAAAGTTCAAATTTGAGACTGAGCACAAAATGTTCACACTCAAAAAACTTTGCTGGTATTGAGTTAGATCCAACACCAAGAGATTATAATCATATTTGTCCAAATTGTTGACACAACTTTGGTGTTATAGGACACTCCATAGTCGGGATCACCCAATAATGGTATACGAATTTGTTTCTTATGGCGAAATGAGAAGCCAAATATGTTGGTAAATGAAAATAGTCAATCCTATATCTCTCTCTCTCTCTCGCTCGGTTTATAGGTCTTGATGATGATTTTATCAATCTATTATTGTATGACCCCATAGTTTGTGATATATTTTTGACTATATTACAACTGCTCAGGTGTGTGGCTTTGTGTCTGTCTGTCAGTTTTGCAAAAATCGCATCTTATGGCTGCTTCATATATACTCGTAGTACAAACATCAACGATTTGTCTATTATTTGGTTTCTTTTGGTTTTTGGTTGCTGTCAATTTAAAGTTTGACACATTGATTACGTCGACAATGGCAACACCAACCAGCAAACAATCATATTAAATTTGCCTTAAAGAGCTCAATCCTTAAGCTTCCATCGCACTTAATATCCTTCCTGTCTATTTTTTTTTACTATTGCTTGTGCCTTTGTTAACATCCTTTTCCTTTCCAATCCATTCCTTCTTGCCATTTTGCTTCGTCGTCATCTTCTTCCGTCTCAGAGTTGTGGTAACGAAAAGGTAAACGTCGTTGATGCTTCTACTATTGTATCTATGTATGTTTATTTGTCAGTCTGTCTATTTGTCTGAGTATTTGTTATTTTTGTTTGCCATCAACGGTTGAGTACGCTTCTTCGTCTCTATTGTATGTACAATATTTATATACATCTACTTTGGATACTGTAACGTAACATATAAACGTTTCTCTACTTTGCCTCATACGTTATCCCTTTACGCTGTGTTTATTTATTATTTTGCATTGCAAACAACGTCGGCAATTCTTTACATGAAGAGAAAGTCGAATCGAGTTGAGAGTTAAGTTTCTTTTCGTACTTTACTGTTTGTCGTTGTTCTCTTTCCGTGTTTCCTTATTTTATTTTATTTTCTTTCCTTCTTCTTGCCTTGCCTTTCTTTTCCTTTCCTTTCATTTTTTTTTTTGTTTTTTTTTTGTTTGGGATTTCGGTTTCGGTTTATGGTTTTGGTTTCTATTGTATTTTATTTTTTGCCTTCAGCTTCTTTTTTTTTTTTTGCTTTGTTAGTTTGGGATGTTCTCTTACTTGTTGTGGTTCGTTTTAGCGTCAAATTGCCGCACGAAATTATTTTATTACGACATTATACTCCTCCTGTTCTATTCTGTTCTGTTCTGTTCTAAAACCAAACCCAACTGAACCCAACCCGTTTACTATATCATGCTAGGCCCACTGAAAAGTAAACAATATGTTGCTTGAAAAACGCGCAACATGTTTCCTCTATTACATTTGTCCACCACCTACTTATATTTTTTCTTTTTCTTTCTCTTTCTGTGCCTTTTTATTTTCGTTCAACCATTTTCTGTTTTATTTCATGTGCAAACATAGAAAATTATTATGTCCATATCCTGGCGGAAGTGCTGGCACTAAATAAGTCCTTGGGCTATCGCCTGTGCACACTTGAAATCAACAACTTACTACAATTTAGCGTAGAATTGAATCTCTGAGGCTGTTCAAATGTGTGATAGTTGAATGAATATGTTTTTTGCAAAATAATACAATTTTGATTATGTCTAGAGCTGTTTTGGGTATTGGTCTATTGAATTCTATTTCATATTAGTCTAGAACTACATGAGTCCGAATAAAGTTAAGTTAAGTTAGCCAGTAATAGAGGCCGACTTATCTTGTGATGTCATTGGCAAACTCTGTTTCACACTCCTTCGGGAATCAACCTGAATTAATTTAAAGAAGAAAGCAGCGTCCATATCTTTCAAATGTTCAAATTAAGTAAATTTAAACCAGAAAAGAAGGTTATCTTCAATTGTAATTGAACATACAGAAATATGACAATATTCATTTGACTTGCATATGTTTACTTTAAAGTCATTATACATACTCAGATATGCAGCTTGGTAAAATTTCAACTCTCTAGTTCAAAAACTGAGGGACTAGTTTGTATACATACAGACGTGCAGACGGACAGATGGACATAATCAAATCGTCTCGTCTGATCAAGAATATATTTACTTTACCGATGTCCCCATCTGAGTGTTACAAATTCCATGGAAAACTTACAATAGACTTTACGCTGAAATAAGATTCCAGTGTATTGAAAGTAGTTGTCGCATATCAACTACTCTTATTTTATTTGTATATCGTCCGCAAAAATCATTTGCAATGGCCCGCAATCCAGCGGAAATGACTGCTACCAGAGAGGAAGCTTCCATTTGTCTCAGTACGAGTATCAAAAACATGTTCCAACGTTACACAAAATCCCAAATAAAATAAATATTGATGCTGAAATCATAATAAACGAACTGCGACATCATTATGCAACAGATAGAATCTCATTACTTGCGGTTCCAAATTAGGGAAAATCTATGTATGTAGTACTACATTGAACATAAATTATTGAAAATATGAATGTGGCTTAGTTGAATTTGTGTTCACATACATATGTAGATACGAACAGATCAAAAAGGTTTTATAAAACATATCTTATCGATTATGATAAAGCTTGAATATATAAACATAAGTTAAGTGTTGAATTTAAAATTGTTTAAAGATAATTGCGACATATTCCCAAGAAATTCATATTGAAATTCAAATTATTATTCGAAAAGTTCAATTCTTTTTCCAGTTTTCAACATTGTTTATTTTGCATGTGAAATTTGTTGTTCTTCTTTCTGTTTTACTACTTTCATTGTTCTCCCTTGTGTTTGTGGTACACTTAAGTACCTAGCTCGTTCAACTTTCCTTCACATTCTTCTCGTCCATATCTTTACCATCTGGGACTCATACATTCATTGACTCATATGCCCTAATCACATTGTTGTAATGCAAAATAGCTGTCAAATGCAAGTAGCATAAGCGTGTTTAAAAGAAACAAGCCGGCTGCAGGGTGAATAGTAAATGAAATGGGAAGAAATTTGAGACCTAACATACTTAATGTATGTACTATGTAAGTAGTAGTGAAAAGAGAGTTTCGTGTCATTGAATGCATTCTATATGTTAATTAACTTAATTTGTATTTTTATGCAAATTGCTCTAATAAACTGAACTCACTCACTCACTCATTCACCCATCCACCCATTCAACTACGCACACACAGACTTAGACTCAAACAAACTACTTGCATACTTATAAAGTGCATTTACCAGATACTACTATGTACATATATTTGAGTATAGAAATATATTTATGCTTATGGGAGAGGGTGGCATAGTTTTATTAACTCGTAAGTCCGTCAAAATATTTACTTTGTCATTTGCTAGACAAAAAGCCTGCAACAAATCGACAAGAAAACAAAAACAAACAAAAAAATTTGCATGTTACATGTTTGCAGAAAAATTTTACTCGATTAGGAAATGTAAATAGTAAATAGTTCAGTGTTGTTCTTGTTGTTGTTGGGAACAACAATAAAAAAAAAAAAAAAAAAGAATCGTTAAATACTAAATAAATAAATGAAATAAATACAATGAAACTCTCTTTAACTAAATTGACTTTACATTCTTCATTTTTGTCTATTTAAGGAATATTTCCACATTCCAATAATGAAGATCATAACCAAATGGAAACAAGCTAAAATTGTAGCATTAACCTGGCGACTCTCCTGGAAATTACCACCCGATTAACCTTCTATGCGGTTTCTGTAAAATCTTCGAGCCTATTTTCAAATCTACATTAAACTTTTACATTAAAAATAATAATAACAATAGAACGCCATCAAAGTCAACCTTAACCGCTCAACAAACTAAAAGAATTTATAAGGAACTAGCAGACCCGGATCGCTTTGCTACGCCCTCGCTAATGTTTGTAGAGCTGTGTTTTGTTTTTTTTTTTTTTTGTATGTATCTATCAAAAAAAGACAGTATGTGAATTTTAAAAACAATTATTTTATCGGGTGGATAACCTAAGGAATCATTGGAGGATGACTGGACCGGGAACGGGAGATTCAAAGACTGCTGCCTTTTTAAGCGACGCGTGCGTCTGCTGAGGTCCAGCAGCTTGATTGCCAATTGATTATTATGTTGAGAGATTAGCCTGTTGATCTCGATAAAAATGTTTTTTTTATTTATATATGTATGTATGTATAAAGATTGATTTAACATTGACAAAGACTTTGATTGATTTTAAAATATGTCTCTATGCTTTATATGGAAGAA
Organism: Amiota albilabris; assembly: GCA_037040105.1. Classification (NCBI taxonomy): domain Eukaryota; kingdom Metazoa; phylum Arthropoda; class Insecta; order Diptera; family Drosophilidae; genus Amiota; species Amiota albilabris. The sequence continues at coordinate 21,876 of JBANCV010000245.1, forward strand.
TGGGTCCACCAATTCCGACTTGAAAATGAAAATATAATTCTGCAATTCGATTCATTAGCATTCACTTGTTGTTTTTAAAATTATTAAAATCAGTTCACTATATTTTCCGCTAGATTAAAAAATGTTAAAAAATTGATAAAAATTGATAAAAAATTGATGAAAATTGCCTAGATCTCGACAACAGCGCCACCTACCAAATTTAACTGTTGTTAAGGCCAATCCAGATTATCTCATAAGTACAAAAAAGAAAATTGCATCAAAATCAGTTAAGCTATTTAAGAGAAAAATAGTCACAAAAATCCGTACACTCGAATTTTACATATAAAGATGTACTAAACTCAAAGAATGGTCATTATTTAAGTTTCTTTATCGCACTGTCTGATACAAAAGTCTTATACACAAACTCAAAAATCTTTATTTATTTTGTTCAAGTATCAATTGATAGCCACCCATTCGATTCAATATCAAATTACTTAAACACAAGAAGCTTCAATTGGCACACGGGATTAACTTTATACCTTTACTATTTAATTTATAATTTATAAATTTCAAAAAGGTTTTTTCTAACAAACCGAACCATGCAAAATCAACATTTTGTCGTTTTTAAAATGGCACAATTGTAGTCGTTGTCCGAGCGTGCTCGTGCTAAGGCGGCGGTTCGATATGTGCATTATATGTACGTAAGATCGTCAGAGGCTCAATCCCAGTACTCTGTCTGGACTTCATTCAGTTTTTTTTTATTGCTCACAATTTGATATTTGATTATCTATTTTTTTGAATATGATATACAAAATATTATTTCCAAAATATTATATTGTTTTATATTCGGTTGGGACAATGTTACTAACAAATGCACAAAAGTTTTTTCTATGCAAACTATGTATCATCAACAATTTTTTAACTGACATATTCTTTTGGGTTGAGATGGATGATGATTAAGTCCAATGAAAATGGTATCGCCTGCATGTAGCCATATACTTTTACAAGTAGAAAATCATATAAACGCTTGTCGAAAGCGGCATTCCTGTCACTAAACTAATACCAATTTTCAGGTTATCTATGAATCCATACAATGGCAAAACAGCGTAAAATACCTCTGATTAACCTTTGACATTGAAAACTTATCTGTAATTTACTTATAAGCTGGAAAATAGATAAAGCAAATTAAACAATAAGAATGACATCATATCATTTTATTTAGTTTAAACAGTCTGTGAAAAATAAACTAACAATAATTGGTTCGATCTTCATTTCGATCATGCTACACGCCTTGGTTTTCTGGGGTGATTGTGCAGTTTGTCATCGTGAGAAACATGAAAATACCCAAAAGAAATTCTTAAAAGATTCTTATTCTACACTTTTTTTTATATTTATTTACCCAGTAATTCAATAGTTGTAAAATGTTAAAAATTAATAATTCATTTTTACAGAGTTTAGTTATACGATTTCTATAAAACTTCAATTTACAAAAGTGAATTGCAATTATTAAATTTTAAGTTGCATTGAATTAATTTTTCATGAGCTGTTTTCATGTAATCATGTAATGGAAAAGTAAAATGGTAAATTGAGTAGCCTTTTAAGCAATTTGTTCTGCACAATTTGAAGTCTCTTGCCTGGCATGGAAGCACAATCACCCCAAACCTGAAACTGAGATATAGAAAAATTGGGTTGAATACCGATTTGGATATCATTAGTTTGTTGTGCAATATATGTTGGGGTTTCCGGTTTATGAGCAGATAAAGTATTCAAATAGTTTTGTTAAATTTATACAGAGTTTTACCAATGTGTATAAGTGTAATCCTAGATACCGTAAGCTATTAGTCCAATAGCATTGAGTAAGTGTATACGTTTCCTTCTCCTTGTGAAATAAATCGAACTAGTTTTGCTGATATTTAACAAGATTTTCCATTTTTTGTTATATATATCCAGGACAGTAAGAGAGTTTTGAAGGGTATTGTATATATCTGCATACATGTTACCCGTACAGTAAAGCACAGTGTGGTCTGTAAAAGTAGAAACAGTGTAGTTTTCAAGAATAGGTACATCATAGGTGTATACATCGGACCCAAGACTGATCCCTGCTGTACCCCAGCAGTAATATTTTTGGTGTGCGATTGAATTTCACTTAATTTGACGATAAAGTGTTGGTGCTCGAGAAAAATTCGAACACAATTTTTTTAAAAACAAAACAGACGTGTTTGTAATCATCAATTTGTAAAATTATTAAGGCATCATGCCATACTGTATCAAAATTAATAAATTGTTTAAGCTTGAAAAGAGGAGTAATGCAACTCGTGTGGGGCCTGAAACCGAATTGAGTCGGTAGCAGCTTTATCAAATATGGCTACTAAGTTTTAAGCTTTACTTTTAATCCCTAGGTTAGGAATTTCAACATTCAATGTCACAATAATATCCACAAAATCCCATTCTCAGTTGTAATGTTAGCAAATCACAGTAAAACTTTATGAAAAATAAAAAAAAAAGCGTAGAAAACTATAATTATATTTTATCGGTTAATTAGTAAATAAATGAATAATTATATTAGCAAACTTCTAAACAAAAACTATTTTCTCAAAAAATAATTGCAGAAATGAAGACATGTGATTGATTTCAATTTGATGTTGATTTATACCTTTGAAACACTCGTGGTTTGTGATATCGAACCACATGACCGGAATACGTTACTTGCATAGTATAGTTTATTTTTTATAAACTTAAGAAAGTTTATAAACTTTAACTTTTCTTTTGCCATTACTTTTTAACATAAAATCTACATAATTAACAAATTGGAAAAGTTTTCCGTTTTACGCTAATGAAATGCATGCGATTTTTTTTTTATTATTTTTTTTTTACAGAAATTCAATCTATTCACACAAGTGAATTTAAAATAAATTAAAAACTTGGAATGAAGACACATAAAATAATAATAATGAAACTAAAGTTGACACACACACCGCATACACATACAGACTCATGCACACATGTGAACGAACACATGACCACTGAAACACTTTTAAGTCTGATTAAGTTGCTTGCTTTTTGAGTTTCGTCGAAAATTCTGTTGTGTGCGTGTTAGTTTATTAATTAAAAATGGAAGAGACAAGAAGAAAAAAATACAAAACAGAACATTAATTTTGGATTCACCGAAGCATACATACCTTTCACCACTTAAATTTTAACATATTTTGTCTAAGTAAATTGCCCCTTTTAAAAATGATTTATAAACTTTCGCTTGAATATTTAAAGAAGTGCAAAACTGGTCTCATCAGTAATCAAATTTGTATGGTATATAGGAAAGCAGTTTGATTATGGGAACCACCTCTTCCAATAATCAGAGAATTCTAGTTTAAGCATATTACCAGTACAAGACAATAACTCACATTGAGACCATCACCATTTCAGTTTGATAGCTCCAAAAAATGTACACAGAACATGATTAGAAGCAGACAAAGGGAGTACGCATGCGACTTCTTCATGGGATCTCTAATTCATAGTTCTACATAGTCGTAAAAAACATCACATCACATCTTTATAATGAAAATATGCACTTTAGTTCCCTATATCAAAAAATTTATGTATTAGTTAAATTTTATATAATAACAATTTTCATAGAAATAATCATAAAATGTGATTTATTCTAGAATCAAATTCCATTTCCACATCCATTAGCTCTTATAAACTAATGTTAAAGAAAATTTACTAAAACAAAATAAGTATTACAAAGATCTTTATTTTCATATGGCGTATTGTTCTAATAATTGATGAAATAAATAGGAAATTTTATGGAAACTCATACTTTACCGACAGTTAATATTTTATAAGATGATCTAAGCCTTCATTATTCTCTTACAAACTTTTGCATTAACTCAATAGCGCATCATTATTTTCAAAAGTTAGTTGCGATTCAGGTGCACACGACTAAATAGGGGAAAAATTTTGTACTAAGACTTCTTCTCTCTGATGTTACTTTAATCTTCTTTCTTTTATGTGTGTATAGAGTAGTTTGTGTTGCAACTTTTTGCAAAAGAAATCAAAAAAAAAATTATATAAAATTAAGTACATACTTAGTTTACCAAACTTATACGAGGGGTACTATTTATATTTCGGGAATATCAAATAAAAACAAACATTTTTAAATGAAAACGGCTTTATTTTTTTCAAAATATTCACCAAGATGATCAATGCACTTTTGCATTCGTTTAAACCATTTGTCATAGAAGTTTATCCATTCCTCTTGAGACACTTCCAAAACGTGGTTTTTAAATGCTTCAGTTGCTTCTTCGGCGCTCGTAAATCGTTGTCCCTTTGATATTCGGGAACAAGAAATGCCAAATTAGGACTGTACGGAGGACGATGTTTGATTGCTCAAAAATTCACCTGTTTGACGAGATGTGTGACAGCTCGCATTGTCATCATGGGGAAAGATTCGTCACTGGCGGTTGGTTTTGAGACTTCCGGCAAACAAATGGTCGTGTACCACTCAAAATTGACCGTCCTACGTTGCTCAAGCAGAACAGTGGCCACATGACCATTCGGCCGGAGAAACAGGCGACCATTTGCCTCGCAAAACTTTGAGCACGAACAATTGTGTTCCATTTGGCTCGTCTTGGAACACTCACACGGTCGATTGTTGTTTCCGGTTTATACGCATATATCCATCTTTTATTACCTGTCACGATTTTATACAAGTGTTTTGAAGCACCAAGGTTGAACTTTATAAGCATTTCCTTACAAGAATCGAGGTGAGCCCTTTTTTAAGCTTTTGATAAATTAACAACTGCAAATATTTTTTACAACTTAGTGTTCATGCAAAATCGAATGTATTGAAGTGGAATTAATGTGCAACGATGCATTTATCTCACGATATGTCACATAACAATCTTGCATTATCAGAACATGCACTGCATTGAAGTTTTGTGCCACAACAACCAATTTTGAACGACTTTCACGGAATTCGTCGGCGACCGAACTATGACCACATTTCTGTTGAGTCAACGTCGAAAATTGTGAAAAATTATCCAACGAAAACCTTCTCTTTAAATTTCCATTGATTTTCTTAACTCACTATGAACGAAATAAATATCACTTGAACATCAAAACGTTATGAGCACGTTAATGGTAAAAAAAAAAGTCAAACTTTATTATAATGTTGCTAGATTTTAGCTATTGGCATTAGTGTTGCCAAATCCTGAAATAAAAATAGTACCCCTCGTATAAGCATACACCAATAATCATAATTAACAATTTAATATCCTTTTTAAAACAGAAACGAAGAGAAAAAATTAAAGAAATATAAATTCTCCACGTCTTATTGTATTAACCAGAAAATAGGGTATTTTCGACTATGCCGAAGCTCTAATGCTCTTCACGTATCCCCTAGAAAACGTTTTAACCTGTGTTTGAGGACGCAGAAATATTACAATATGGATTTGACTTATGTTTAGGGTAGAGTCAGTAAACATACTGCGTTTCAACATTGTGCCCGCAATATTTCTATGGGAACTATGCGATGCAGTAATTCTAGGATCCTGAAATTAATTTGATTGATGAATATAGTAGAACATACACATATAGTATCAAAATTTCAGGTCGGGCAAATTTTTAGCTCTTTAGCTCAAAAACTGAGAGACCAGTTTGCATACATACAGACACACAGACGAACAGTCAGGCATACGGACAGACTGACATAGTTTAATCAACTCGTCTCATCGAACTGATCAATAACATATACAATTTATATAGTCTCCAATGACTCCTTCTGTCTGTTCCAACTTCATGACAAGCTTATAAAACTATTCACTGCATGAAGGGTATAAAAAGGGAAAAAAATACAAAACAGTGATCTTTCAAGTCAAAAAGAAAATCAGTTTAGAAAGTACGGAGTAAAGTCGAAGTAAAAAATCAAGAATATGGACCTCAGATCTGAAATTTAGAAAAGTTTTGGAGAGTGGAATTAAAAGAGCTTCTTAAATTCTCTTAAAACATCCATGGTTTCACATGAAGTCTATCTGGTAGCACTTAGATCCTAAACAATCTCTGCGAGAATATTAACGCCAAACTTATTAACAGAATCCAAGTAGAACACTCAATTTCTATTTCCAAATTTTATTTTATATAATACAATTAAAGATCTGCAATCTTTATGAGTAAATATTGACATATACAATATATTTTAAGTTTTATTGCTACCATTTAAAGTTTTTCCATAACTGATTTAAACTTTTACACTTCAATTTTCACTATTTTTTTTTTTGTGCCTTTCTCTCTCTATTGTATAATAATACTATATTTCTCTCTATACTTAGTTTTCATCTTTATAATTTGGCAATACTCGTTCGTACATATTTTATTTTATACCAATTAAATAATCTCACCGAAAACAATTTTACTAGATTATTATTTGTTTTTTATTACCATTATTTTGCTTTTGATAACCTTTCATGAACCAAAATTCTTTACTGAATACGAGAATGAAAACTAAAGCAAAAATTATGTAATAAATATTTAAATGCGCTTTGCCTATTTGACTTCAAGTTTCGTTCATCAAGACACCCAACACCAAAAACTATGTCCTTCCTTTCAATTTTTATTCCTTTACTTTTCGGTTTAGTCTTTCCTAGTCGATCCTTCTGGTTTCTTAGTACTAAGCTTTGGCTTGTAACTATTCGATGTTGATGGTCCTGGCATTGGTACTGGTACTGCTACTGATGCTCGTGATGCTCGTGATGCTATTGCTATGCTATGCAAATTAAAATCTAAAAATCTACAACTGTAGAATGCAAAACTTTTATAACAAATATACTAACAAACTCATAGTATAGTTAGTCTCTACACATACATACATATATGCTTAACTACATACATACGAGTATATACATATACTTGGGAAAACTTTACGAAGGAGTTACATTGAAGTCAACTTGGTTGGTACTTGGCTTGCATTGGATTGACTTGGCTTGGCTTGCCTTGGCTCTGCTTGGTTTGTATCGATTATATTGAAGAATGACGTTAGTACTAAATATATTCGTGCATACATGTTTGTGTATATATGTAAATATAAATTGACTAAGAGTCTACAAGGCAAACTGAACTAAACTGAAACTTTATTGAGTGAAATGAATTGCAACCACTAAAGTCAGTTGAACTCTTCCATTTTGGCTTACAAACGATTGAAAGAGTATGCCATACTGTGTCTCTCCATCCAGTTGATTTCAATTCAATTTTTGTCTATATACAAATTGTATATAAAATACATGCGTATGTTAGTGTGTGTGTGTGTGTGTGTGGGTGAGTGTGTTTTCAGAGTCATTAGTACAAGTTTCTACTTTTCGATTTTGTTGTTGACTTCATTTTGTTTTTTCTTTGCCATATTGTTTTGTCAAGTGAACTTACAAATATCGATTTAAAAGTGATACACACTTATAATGTCATTTTGATATTTATATTGACGGAACTTTCAAAAACTTGTCATTAAAAATTTTCATAATTAAAATGTATATATATTTATTTCTCCTTACAGTTTAAAATTATGGAAATCAAATTAATTGCAATCAATTATTATCACTTAAGTCAAATGTTTGCAATACACATAGACCCAATCATCGAATAGTTAATTGGATATGATTATGATATTTCCCATATAAAACAAAGAAGAGCTTACTTTACAAAACAATGTATCTATCTATTCATCTATTTCTATGCAACATTTGTTTTTAAGATATTGCAATTATTACTGTCATAGTGATCCGTTTTCTAGAAGATATAACCACCATATAAACGAAATATTGTTATGGTTATTCAGTTTTTGAGAAGGACAATTTTGTTTTGCTTCACAGAGTCTACTTTCTTGGCTTTACTTAAATCGGAGAACCTGACTACTACAAACGGTAGAAGTCAAATATATCTATCTATCTTATATATAAGACACAATATATATATATATATATATGTATATAAATGAATTGCCGATTTTAATAATTTTTTTTGTCAATTTGAGGCTTCAAGAATACAATAATAATACTATATGCTTCATAGCTTTAAACTCATACTTGGGGGTATGGTCAAAATGAAAATGTGGAGCATCGGTATATAGCTTTGATAGTATTGTACAAAATGCAAACGTTTTTTTTTTTTTCGGATACTTTTATTGAAAATTTTGCTTGATTTTTTACTCTTGAAATTCTTCAAATTTATTGTTTATTAACTGCAAGCAAATCTCAGATTCCCTCGTTTTGTAACTGAAATCATATATGACTGTAATTATATATTTCTTCTTTATATTGTAGAATTGTAAATATGAAACTTTAAACAAATATAAATACTTATTTTTTATTTACAAAGAAATATGCTTACAATTTTTTACTATGCAACATTCTACTTTGTTGTGAATAGTTTAATTGTTTTAAATTTATTACACAATATGTACTAATTTATCTTTCCATCTATTAACCCTTCCCGAGCCGGGGTATTTTTATATTGCGTATACGCTACATGAACTAGTTATTGTCTTTTTGATTGTGCGGGTGAATCACATGACTTATTTGACCGAGAGATGACAATTTTTGATCAACTGGTTACACGTGCAAGGCTCTAATACGTATATTTTGGTCTGTTTTTTTTTTTTTTTTTTAATAATTGCTTTTATCAAAATAAACAATAAACTTACATATTAAATTAAATAAAATTAATAAAAACACCGATCAACAATAGTTTTATAATATGAAATATATTAGTGGTTATTTACTACTTCTAAATCTGCTCTTAATTTTTGTATCAGCCGCAGGTTTTGAGCTTTCTTACCTTCACATAGAGTTTGTGTACATTATTGCTAATGTACTAATGTTGTTTATGTTATTGAAAATCTTAAACATTCAATTCATATAAAGCAATAACAAAAAATGCATAATAGTTTAGTTTAATAATAAAAAAGTGTGTAAAACTTCTATTTTAGTTAAACAAAAAAAAACATATTTCGTGGAAGTTGACAAGAAATTAAAAATAAAATATAACGGTAATCGTTTTTGTCTTTTAGTTTTTTCTAAAAATTGCTTAATGAATGGTACTTTAAAGATCAAAAGACAAAGAGATGATAAAAGTAAATAAAGACTTGCAAGACCATAAACAATGCTAAAGGTTTCATCAGGAAAACATGCATCTATTCGTTACTCAAGAGAGCTCTAATTTTTTTGTTTGTCACATGACAACTAATTTTGTATATATCAAGGAAACAATATTGGATAGCATTCCTGGAATCCATTTCCTTTGATACTGCTTCTTTATAAGGGAAATGTTCTGATGAAACCTGATGAAGCTTTGTTTATGCTTTCGCAAGATACGAAATCAGCGACCTCGAATTAGTAAATAACCACTAAAATATTTCATTTGACAAAGAAAAAGTGATAGAGTGATATAAGAGCAACCTCCCAATTATATTTTCTAGAAAAGGAACAAGCAATTTTACAACACATGTTTAGAGTGAGTGAAGCAGTGAGTGGTGAGGTTCCTGTAACAACTCTATCATTTTCAAATCGTTCTTTTCTATATGATTTCAAAGCAATTTCTAGTTAAATTAAAATAACTTAACTCACAATAAAACTATGAAAAAGACGCCCTCGCATCATCAACCCCACCATCTGCACGACCATCAACAAAAACCCCACCAACATTACCAATATCACCACCAACTTATGGCTTACTTAAGGCTTACTAAGTTTATAATTACGATGATTTTGATGCAAATCCTATTTTTTTTTTTTTAAATAAAATTTATTAAAATGAGAATCGAAATTAAGATTTGTCAGAGCGGTGCGGATTCATCGTAGTAGCATCTCTTTACATTTTTTCATTTAAGATAATTTACATTTATGTTATACTAGCTCAATCATAGCCCACTTCGTCTGGCATGCATTATTTTCTATGTTATACTTTTAATAGCCAGAAAAAAAGGTTTTAAACATTTTATTTTGATGTATATGAATATAAAGAATTCAATGTTTTCCACTTCATACAATTGATATATGGAATATTTCTCAATTTATTCACCTATTATAATCAATAGGCTTCCCATTTTCTTCTTCTTCAGTTTTGCACAATATTAATTGAATTATTGTAAAATGAATGAAATGGAAATAGCAGATTAAGTGCTAATTATAAAACATAATTTACAACATTTAAATCAACCTGGGACTTGCGCCTACTTCATTACAACATTTTTAATACTCGTTTCAAGCAAAGTGGTTATGATTTTCTTGAATTACAATGCAATTAATAACAAAATGTGATTCTGGTGATGAGGCATTATCAACTGATTCTGATTCAAATTGTAGAGAACGACGCTGCTGGCATCTTCAATCCAAATGATTTCATTCTAGATTTCGATCCCGACAATCCGGAAATGTCTATCCAAAATTAATTGGAAGTTTATAACAATAAGATGTTGAAATTCCCGCTAAAGAAATATCAAAAATTCTCACATTTAATGCAACAACTTGCTGAGCATGAAAATGTACCAGCTGAAGACATTATTCTATATTTTCAATGGAAAATTGTTAAGTCCTCTGATACACCAGACAGCATCGGCTACTCAGTGTTTCATACTCTTGACGGACACGCTGGAATGAATAACAATCCAGAGTCTCTACAAATATAAGGAAAAAAATGTAAGAATTTGATTTAAAAATTTCACGCATCACAAAAAAAGACACTGCTGAACAACTCGACCTGGATGGTGGATCTTAATTAAAAAATAAATGCATACATTAAATTTTTACCAGAATTAAATCTGTGAAAACAATAATCTCTACATAATTTATTTATTCATTAACACCTTGCAGATTATATGTAAATAGGATATAAGCTTATTTGAATCTATAACTCTTAAGCTTACTTACTTTCTAATTACAGTTTAATATTAAAAAAAGTTTTGGATTGGCTCATAAAAGCTGGTTATCCACTAGAGTCATGTCTGTTGCCAATACTGTAGAACATATTCATATCAGATCTTCCATCCATAAGTGGTTGTACTACTTCAGTTCTTGCGGGGCGTTTTTGCCTCGCTCATTGCCTACTTCACAAGATCGAAACTACAAGATAACTCTAACAAAACTTCGGCAATCTTTTTCTCTGAGAAGAGTTAAAACATTTATCTTCCTTCCAGCAACATTCAATTAAATCTTTAAGACGTTAGATGGGAAAGTCATGTAAAATATCTTGGTGTAATTTTAAATAGAAAACTTAATACCTTGATAGGAATATTGTATCCCTTTATAAACAGAAACTCTCGTCTTAATATATGTAGAGAACAAAATGTATCTGTTTATATCAAGCTGTAATATTTTACGGAGCCCCACTGTGGTCTGATAGTGATGAATGTCACATGAAAATACTGCAAGTCACGTAAAAGTAATTAAGTAATTAAGTATTAATTCATTGATAAACGCATTTGTACATTTTATTTGTTTTGAGATTTCCATTGCATATCAAATCAATTGACATTTCTTTCAATACTCAATTTTCAATACTTGACATCTGCCATTGGTTTGGCATTTATGAAATGACAAAACTTCAGTAAAAAGTTCACAAGTCAATGGAATCAAGTAAGACCTAGGAAAAAAAAAAAAGAAAAAGAAACTTATTGAAAAGAATTCAAAGGTATCGTTTTTATTTGATGTCCAGTGAAAAGTTAAAGAAAATTGTATTGATGAACAAACAATTTACTCAAATTCAACATAAAAGTTAAATGAAGAAAATTTAAAAGATTTAAGAAATCATTTGTTACATCAAGTGTCAATAAGTACTATGTATTTTTGTAAGTTTTCAATAGAAAACGGAAATAGAATGGAAGAGCAGCTTTTTCTGGGTTAAAGATAGTCACATGCTCAAATGAAAATACTGTCCAAGAGTGTCTACAGACGTATGCTTAATGTTGGAAGCTTTCAATAGAAAGGACACCAGATTGTAGGCAAAAAGAAACACGAAAAATATGTAAGATAAGAAGAAAGCTCAACAATGCAAAATTTAAATGTGAGTATCCAGCAAAAAGCTAAGGTTTCAATAGTAACAATAACAACACAATGGACAAAGTCCCATTACAAACTCAAGAGTTCGATTCTTTCGAAAATAATAATAAAAAGACAAATCTTCAAATACAAACAAACAAAAACAACAACAACCAAAAACTAAAAACAAAAATAGAAATATATTGAAATAGAAATAGAAATAGAAATGGAAATAGAAATAAAAAAGAAAATTCTCGAGGTAAGTCCCAAAGGAAAAACTTTAACAAATTGTCATATTGTAATATTTTCAATATATTTTAGATCTTATTTTACGTTTGCATGTATTTATATCTTTCTTTCTTAGTTTTATTTTCAATAATGACAATTTTTGTTTTCATACTTTTGGAACGAAAAAACCCTTTCAAAATAATAATGCGACAAGTTACAAACAAACCATGGACGTATGTACATATAGTAGTATACTATGCTATGCTTAAGATACTTTTTGACAGTCACCGCCATATGCGAAAATAAAATAAAAAACACGTATACGACATGAAAATTATGCAACAAACACGACACAAAAGCGACACTGCTGCAGATGACATCCTTTAGTGTTAAATTTCGTGTCTCCCTTTTGCAAAAAAATAAATAATAAACAAGCAAAACAAAACAGAAAATCAACAAGAAGAAAATACTTTAACAAAAAAAAATGCAAAACAAAACGGCACAGAAAAAATGAATTGAATGGTATCGTATCGTATCGTATCGTATCGTATCGTATCGTATCGTATTGTATTGTATCGTATCGTAACGTATGGTATAGAAAGGAATTGCAGGGATTAGAGTGGATTGGAATAGAAGAAAGTAGAGTGGATTGGAGTGGAATAGAAAGGCGATCCAATCGAATTGAATCGAACAAACTGCATAGCACTTCATACAAAAAATGCAACAACAAAAAAGTGAAGAACATTGACGTTGAATGGAAAAATAGTAAGTACTATGTACTATATTGTAACATAAGATACATTTCGCATTCAAAGAAAGTGTCGCATTCTGCCGAAAGTGTATGTTGTGCAGGGCAAGAGCATGAGCATGAGCAAGAATTGGGTAGTAGTAATACTATTTACATACACGTATCTACTATATATGTACTTGTACAATAGTAAAGATAACTTATCCCCAAAATGGATACCTCTGTCAACCATTTGTCCCCTGTCTTCGTCTTAAATTATCTTAGTCCTCCTCCATACACACACAGACACACACATAAGTTATCTATCTATTTCATTCACTCACTCACTCAAGTCTCACTCTTTTATTCATATTTGTGTTCTCTCCTCTTTTCATAGCATTTTTTATGCCGCCACATTACAACAAACATTACAAATGTGAATGCATGCTGAAGTGTGGTAAAGCGAAGTGAAGTAAAGTGAATGCTTTACTTGAAGTTTGAATCACATACACTCATCATACTAGATATATGAGTATCTATGTATGTGTACATTTGTGTGGGTATCTTGGAAAGTATGTAGTACTATATATAACAAAGTTACAGATGTTTCATGCACGGTCACGTTTGCACATACGAAATGCAAAAATAACATTTTTATACATTTAAATATGTGCATATATTTTGACAGTATATCGTTTTCTGTAACACGCCTTTCCCGCATCCTCATCCTAGTCCTACGCCATAGTACAACATTCTTGGTACTTCTGTTCATCTATTTTCCATATCTCGTTTGCTTTGCTTATTGTATTTTTTATTTCTATTTTTATATTTTATTTTTTTCCTAGCACCCTTCCATATTTAGAACGAATGAGAGTAATATCATAGGTAACCAATATTTGATACACTTAATTTATCCATTGTTAAAGTAAAAGGAATTCATAATACATATGTATATAATCAGAATAGAATGGAATAGTAGAATAGTATTTTTTTCAAAATTACTGCTAATCAAAATCTAAAATTTTCATTAAATATTTTATATGAAATTTTATAATAATTTCCTATTGTTATACTTATATTATAGTTGATGAATAGCTCAATACTTTTGCCATAAAATATTGTTTTGTACATTCAACTAAGTGAACCTAAATCAATATATCACCTGCCAAGATGATGTATTAATTTAACGGTGACAACTATTGGATTGATAAGTGTCAATCAGTGACTTTTACTGGACTTTCATTTGCTTTAACGAGACATAAAGTCATTCATGCTTGTTTGGTTATTCAATGTTTTCTTCATAGACTAAAAATTTAAAGTCTTATATACCTTATATGAAATATTTTATAAAATCCAATCCAATGTGTTTCTAATGTTTTGGTTTTTTAAAATTTTTTTTATTTTTAATATTTGCATTTTATGTTTTCATTTCAATTGTGTTTCCATTGTGTTTTGCTTTTATTGTTATACAAATTTTATAATAAAAATGCATTGTATATATATATCTACATACGTATACTTACAAATAGTATATGTATACTTAAGTATTGTACATGCTTATGTAGTATAAAGTAAGTATTTAGAAGACAGCAAGCTTTTTTGCTAATCGCTCATTTGTAATATCGAACGAAAACGAAACATGTATGCATGTGTTCAATCTACTCAATAGCTGAAAGGAAATAATGTAATGCACCTGAAGAACAGACAATTGATTTCTCTTAATTAGTAGTAAGAATGATAAATAAGATATTGTTTAGGTAGGCTACTGTTTAATTTATAGATTTTCTTACATATGCATTGGTCGGAGAAATTATTTTGACAAACTTTTGTGTAATGTTAGATCGCTTATTTTGATATATTCTGAAAAGTAATGGTAATGGCGCAATTTATCATATTCATCCATTCATATTCTACTAAGTGTAATGTTAGAACTGAGCTAAAATTGACTGACAAAAAGTATTTTGTCATGAAATTTATAATGCAAAGAAGGAGACTTCGTAGATGTGATGAAACGAGTTGCTCTAGCCATGTTCGTCTGTCCGTCCGCCCGTCTGTCCATCTGTCCGTCTGTATGTATGCAAATTATTCCCTAAGTTTTTTATCAGAGATCTGAAATTTTTACCATACGCAGCACATTTGTTGCAATCAGCCGGATCGAACAACTTGGAGGGGTACCTTCCAAACAAAACCCCTACTCAAATTCATGTTCTTATTACAATAGAAAAACTTTTTCGTTTATTGTGCTATTATCTTGAAATTTAGACACAATAAGTCCCTGATCCATATTAATCAACCATGTAAATTTGAAGACCTTCAGACTATCAGGTGAGATACAAATAAAACGTGTGGAATTTGCAAAAAAATATGTAAAGAAGTCTTAATCATTTTGGAGCAAGTATTATGGACTGATAAAAATTCCTTTCAGTACCATGCATCAAGCAGGAAACATTTCTACAGAATTCCTAAGGAAAAGAGAAGGAAAGTGGCTTCTGTGTTTGAACATCATGCCCATGTTAGTGTGTTGGCGTTGTGTTTACTTCAATGGAATCGGAGATTTAGTGCCAATCGATGGATCAATGAATCAGGATCAATATTTGCATATTCCAAATGATCACGCATTTACTTCGGGTGACAAATTGATTGGACAGTCATTTATTTTGCAGCAAGACAATGTTCCGTGTCACAAAACCAATATGATTACCAATTTTTTATGAATTGTGAAACAAAATGGATTGGCTTCCTCAAAGCCCCAATTTTAATATTACTGAGAATGTATGGGCTTATATATAAAAATAAAGAAGTCTTTCCCTTGCGCGCTGCGCTGAGGTTAAAATCCTTTGGAATGACTTTACTACTCAAATCCTTTACAACTTTGTGAAATCAATCAATCGATTGCAAAAAGTTATCAATGGCAAACTTATTATTATACCAGTTTATATATAGTTTTTTTTTTTTTTTTTATTTTTTTTCTTCATTAAAAAGAAAGATATAAAAAAAGAATGCGAGATTTTTGCTTTGTTAAAATACTTTTCCGACCATTGTAGTATGTGTATTCTGTTGTACATCATTGTTACCTAAATAAGGTTTCCTATATGAATGTAGTTTTAAATATTCTGTTATCTAAATAAGTTTTCTTTTTTATAGGTATACAAGGTTTGTTTCAAAGTTATCGAGACTTTTTCAAATTCTCTATTTATAGTGACAATATCTTTTGACGAGAGTACGGGTAGGAAAGGTACATCCTTCTCTGACGTTGAGTCAAAATTTCATGATCAACAAACAATTAGAAGCCGAGTTATTGCTTTATGAGTGACAGTGAGTCGAAGAATGAACTTCGAACAAATAGCAAATATTAAGTTTGGTTTTAAACTTGAAAAAACTTTTACTGTGACGTTTGAATTAATGAAACAATGTATGGTGACAATTGTATATGTCATGCCGGAGCCCGTGAGTGGCTTAAAAGATTCAAAGAAGGGCGTGAGGACATCAAGGACGACAAACAAGAAAAGTTTCGTGATTACACCAAGTAACATTGAAATTGTGCGTAAATTTATAAAGAAAAGATTCAAAATCTTCATTGCAATACATGACAAATAAGGTGTAATGTAAATTAAGTTCTAAATAGCTTACGAGCCGAGGTCAATTATTGTCAAACTTCACTTGGTAAACGCACTCTAATCAGATCGGATGCTTCTCTCTATCCTCTGGTTTATTTGTTTATACAAGACAATGATTAAACCAATATGAAAAGAGTAGTGGGAGCTCCGTTCTACGTGCGAAACTCTGTGCTGCACAGAGACCTTCGGGTGCCAATGGTTAAGGATAAAATTCGAAGGTACAGTGAGTTGAATAGAGCTCGACCACCCCTTCGTTTGGTTTCCCTTTATCTAATTCATGTCTGCTAAAGTTTCATGTCATGTGTAATTCTCTTTATAATAAGATTTACTCATAGCCTTTCTAGAACAGATGGAAAATAAAAATAAACATTACAATAAAAAAAGAGTTATCTTTACAGTCATAATAAAAATACAATACTTTTTAGCAAAAATATATTTAAATGATTCTAATATTTTACTAGATATACGTACATACTTATATATGTATGCATTTCAAATCCCTTAAAATTATTCATGAGGGACAATGAATAAGATTCTACAATATTAAATTGAATTAAATACCAGAAGGAAGGTTATCTTCGACTATAACGAAGATGTTATACTATTCACGCAGCCCCTAGAAAACCTTTTTTTGTATGCGAGCTTTACGATCCAGTAATCCTACCATCTTCAAATTTACATGGTTAATGAATATGAATTAGAAACTTATTGTTTCCAAATTTCAAGCCTATAGCATAAAAACA
This sequence comes from Amiota albilabris, assembly GCA_037040105.1. Lineage (NCBI taxonomy): Eukaryota > Metazoa > Arthropoda > Insecta > Diptera > Drosophilidae > Amiota > Amiota albilabris. Next base: position 39,187 of record JBANCV010000245.1, read on the forward strand.
AAATTTTAGTGGAGGGCTTATATGGGAGGTAGCCCTCCTGATAGTCCGAGGATCTTGGAATTTTAGTGGCACTTCCAGTTTTCAAATTTCATTTAGATAGCTTTTTCTAATATGAACGTTAATTTAAATGCGGAAAGTACCCCTCCTGGTTGCGCTAAGATCATGAAATTCACATGGTTGGTGGATATAGATTACAAAACTATGATGTCCAAATTTCAGTTCGATCGAATTAGAAATAAAAATATTTTTCTAATAAGAACATTGATTTGACCTTGAGGTTTGTATGGGTGGTACCCCACTCAGTCGTCCAATTCGGCTCGTTCCGACAAAAGATTTGTCCGGGGTAAAAATATACCTATGTACAAAATTTCAGATGTCTCGCTCAAAAACTGAGGGACTCCGCGTACAGACGGACACACGGACATAGTTAAATTAACTCGTCTCATCGAGCTGATCACAAATATATTTACTTTATGTGGCCTCCTTCTGTATGTTACAAAGTTCATGAGAAACTTAAAATACTATTCACTCCCGTGAAGAGTATAATAATTATATCCGACAGAATGGATAACAATAACCACTAAGAGATAAACAAGTTATTGATGATGATGATGATAGGGAAAAGGGCACAAAACAAAATAAATAAATAAAATAATAAAATAAATGTTAAAAATTCCAATTCGAATGCTATAAATAAAAATGTCAAGACAAATAATTGTCACAGACAGAAATGACAACAGACACACACACAAACAGCGATACATATAAACACACCCATAGATTCAAATTCACACATATGTATGTATGTATGTTAGTATGTTGTACATATATAAAGAATCCCTTATATTCACACTACGCAACACCACAAATCAAATGAAGTTGCCTGCCAGACATGTTTGGACATAAAAGCATAACGAAGCAACAAAAAGACAGCAAATAAAAGACAATAAAAGAAAATAAAAGGCAGATTGAATAAGAAAAAAAAAAAAAGGAAAAGAACACGTGAGATAGACCGACACATGACACACTTCAATCTGACATTGAATTTCACATATTTTTTTCGTTTTCCCTCATCGACATCATCTTTGTATAATATGTACACACTTAATATGTTGATGAATCAAAATAAAAATATGTACATAAGCATAATAAATCAAATCAATATCGCATTGTTACATGTCTTCTTAAGATCAATTTAGTTTAAGAAAACATCGATGACTTGATGTTAAAAGCGAAACCTTTTGATCTCTTTGACTACAAAAACAAACTAAACCAAACCAAACCAAACATAACCAAACTTAATAAAAAAAAAACCATGGGAAATCAGAGAATAGTTTTTTATGCACCTCAGATTTATTACATCCGAGATGAGTGACTACAAATTCAGCTCCTTCTTCATAGCAAGTCAACACATACAAATGTATGTATGCAGTAGTTTGTATAACGAAGCATAAAAAGATCAAATCAGTAAAACATAAAAAAAAAAAAAAAGAGAAATAGAAGACCTAAGTTACACTAAATAAGCTACTGGCGAACTCTAGATGAAACTCAACTCGTCGTGTACGTGGTGGTCATGATGAAGTGCGTTTTTTAGTAAACCGCATGCACGCGACGTCTACGTGATGTTTGAGGAACAAATAATAGCAGTGTTTGAGTCATCACAAAAAAAAGAAAACCAAACCATTTTGTCGTCGCTTCAGTGTTCCCAAGGACGGACGATGTCATATATCACACTACCACAGTATCATAGATGAAAAAAACACGTGTTCAGTGATGTTTGTGAAGTGTAAGAGAGTTTCACAAGCGATGTGTTTTTTGTATGCAAATTGACTATGACCGCTTCAAAAGTTAAATTCAACTTTAAAAACTATTCAGCTATTCAAAAACTAGAAAGTCAATAAATTCCGTTAACCTTAAAGGCCCAAAACTCAAGCGCGCGCGCACACACACACACACACACACATACGAAAAGAAAGCTTATGTACACACTAGATAGATACATTCACATACCACAATTCTCTCTTCACATAAATCAACAAAAAGTTCTTCTTGTGTTGTTATCAACAGAAATAGAGCAACAAAAACTGTCAAAGAACTGTCAATCTAAAAAGTAACATCATGAACATGAATGTAACTATGTAGTACAAGTATCTAAAACAAAAACTTGTTATAAAAACCAACAGAAATAACAGCATCAACAATTTAAATAATGAGGAAAATAATGACGGTATCTGAGCGACAGATGACCTAAAACTTTTACTTACTAGACAGAGTACAGATAAGAAATCTACAAACAATATAATTTAGACAGTTGGGGAGTGAGACTAATAGAGGAAATAACAAATATTCACAAAATTTAAATAAATATTTGGAGGAAAAAAATTCCAATAAATAGTGTTAGTGTTGGTAAATACTGTAATGAATGTTGAGCTAGGAATGATTTACAGCATAAATTGAAATAAAAAGACTTTCACAAAGCGAAGGCGATCACAATTCAATTGCTTACTTTCGCTGAGTTCCTTCCTTATAACTGATAAAACTGGAAATATAAACGAGGCAAAAAACTTAGTGCGCTTAGATAATGTTGAAGAAATGAGTACAGATTTTCACTTAAAAGAATTGCCTAGTGATATGCCCATTCACTTCACTAACCTTTATAATAAGGTGAAATCAAGCCTGGGAAATGAGTTCAGCAACCATAAAAAGTTAACAGCCACTCACTCACTCAACTGCAATTCGGTACAACAATTATATCGCATACGAGTATAGTTATCATTCGCCTGATATTCAATATCTTGTTTAAGGCGCCAACGTTTCTACGCTCTAGTAGTTCACACTGGCCTCTATGGTGATACCAGCTCCATGAACTCAATGAAAGACGCTGCGGAACATTAGTAACTTCATTGACCACCTCAGTTAAAAGCTTAGTAAATTCTTAGTATTGAACCATAACAAACACAATTGACAGTAACAACACCAAAACGAGCACAAAACAATTGACAGTAATAAATTTTAAGTGCAAGTAGTAGGTTCGATAAGAATCAGAAGCAAACAAAAGCCCATTACCCCACTTTCGATACGAAATCTAACCTCATCAGACGCAACTCAACTGGGTTTCACTTGCAAAAACACTGCCGGCAAGATCTGAAGTAAGTTAAATCTATGTTATGACTATCCGTCCCTATAAAATGTAACTCAATCTTATAAAAGGCATAGTAGCATTTTATTCCAGAATGTACATGAAAATCAAGAACAAATTACAGTCCTATTTGTTGCAAAAAATGGCACGTTATTCGGAACAAGTTATAAAACTGCTCGCCGAATATTCAAGAATGATCATGAATATGTTATAGTATAACAGGAAGTGGCACGTTCCTTGACATTTAAGGCCACTCGAAGAATATTCACATATGAACATAAGCTTATGATCGTCGGTTTTTCCAGATTTCATGACAAAATCAAATATGCAACGGCATTACAATCAATAAATAAATGGAACCTGTTGCTCGCAAGATTACCCAATAAAAAATAAATAATTAACTAATGGTTAAGTTAATCAATAAATTTTTTTTACATACACATATATAGTGTCTGTTTAAAAAACTTCTCGTAGCATTAAATTGGTCATATGGAAAATAACATTGATGGCAGGATGCAAATTGGGCTATTGAATAAGTTTATGGTCTTGTGTGTTTATGTTATTTTGTAAAAGATAAGTCAAAAGGGTGATAGCGTTTCAATCTTCTAAGAAATTTACAGCTAGTTCGTTACTTTGTTTTTCCAGCCGTTTTAACTAGTTTACGCTGAACGTTGTGCTTTCTTCTTTCACTGTTGGAATGCAGAGATCTCGATGTAAAACTAAGTTTTTAACATAATAAGGAATAATGATGAGCTTAAACAAGAAATCTTCATTTAAGAAATTTTTCATAAATGAGATTTTTGTACTCTGCTATTTATATTTAAAACACACACTTAATATGATCAACAACAAATGACGTACAATTTTTGGATACAAAAACAGTTAGGATTTTATACAGCATTGAATTTTACTTTTATAAATATTAGGTCAATAAAAGTAATTAGATAAATAATGAGTATCTAAGAACACGTCCCAAATTGACTACAATGTTGTGTCAAAATTTCAGAACATTCGATAAAGTAGTTTTGTAGTTCTGAGGTCATGAATATATGCACATTTACATTTTTATTTAAATAGAAGATAAGTATAGAAAGATAAGATTGTGTTTCAAGCGAGACATAAAATAACCAAACTATAGCAAATATATATGTATTTCTTTTGAAAGTAAATTTATCCTACAAAAGAAAGATTATTACTCAATTTCTCCAAAAATATATCAATAGCCAAAATACTTTTTAAGTTTATCTTTGAATTGCTTTTCTACTTTGCTGAACTCTTCTATCAATATGAGAACTATTTCTTCCATTAATAAGACATGACAGACAACGCCAAATTTCAACTTGAATATCTCACAGAAACTGAATGATTATTATTTTGCAAAAAGGAAAATAAATGAGGAAAATATAATCACTATCATCATTACCAAAAAATGAAAGAAAGTTGAGGAATAAATTTTAAATTTAAATGAAATTAAATTTCACAAAAAGAAAATATTTTGCTATAAGGAAAATATAAGAAAAATAATGATAAAATGATAAATGTGAAATGAAATATGCAAGTAAAGCGAAAATTACAAGCAAAAGAAAAATCATACAAATTAGCGTTGCAAATAATGCTTTACTCGCTTTTCTAACTACACCAAACGAAACCAACCAAGTCAACCAACTGACAAACCGAAAAACTGACGAACCAAACAACTAATAAACCAAGAAAACAACAAACCAACCAAAGAAACATTTTTCTCTTCTCTCCCTTCCTTCCATCCTGCCATCCTACCATCCTGCCTTCCTTCTTTCCATCCTTCCTTATAAGTATGTATGTATTCATGTTGACTACCTTTCTTTTGGTAATCATTACTTGTACTTATTGTTGTTATTTGCTGTCTATCTGTCTGTCTGACTGACTGTCTATTTATCCATCTGTCTGTCTCCATTTATATTTAAGTCTAGTTTGAGTTTGAATTTGTATTCTCAGTCAGGGCCATGACAGCAGCAACATCATCATAATCATCAGGGCAGGACATGGCATTCTTATCATGATAATTTCTCTCAATCTTTCTTTTTTCGCACGCTCTCATTGCTCTCATTTCTCCTTTCTTTTTTTTTTTTTTTTTTGTTTTTATGTTTATATTTTTTGTTTCTTTGATGTTTCCTTTGTGTTGCTTTTGCTGTTGTTGTAATTCCGTCGTCCGTATTGTCATAATAAGACAGTGTGCCAAGGACACTTTGGATCAACCAGCCAACAGACATACGAACCGACCGTCCAAGAGACTATAGGCCTGTCTGACGGTTGGACCATTCGCCTGACCTCTGTTTGTTGCGCTTTGTCACTTTTGAAATTTCACATTTTTTGTTCTTTCCTTTCCTTGATTTTATATCTTTATCTATATTTTTTTTTTTCTTTTTTTTTTTTTTGTTTTGTTACTTTTTTGATTTTTCTCCTTTGAACATTCATTTTTCTGGTCACTGGACCTTGCCAACAAAGAATAGCAACAGCAACAGTAACAGTAGCAGGAGCAAGCTAAAAAATGAATACATAAACAGATGAGAATCACAACCAAGGACTGTCGTCCTGGCCTTTCACTGAATCAACCGTTCGACACAAACAAAGCCCAGTGAGAGCAACTACAATGATTACAATCATCATCGTGTTCATTATAACGATGATGAAGACACCACTGATTCTTATGATGATAATGATGACACTGTCGTTTGGCCTCTAAATCTTTAGATGATTTTTTTCTTTTAACTGAAATTATTTTGTGGTCAAAATATTCTCAATCTCTATATAAAAAAGTGTAAAGCATTGTCATTTATTTTTATAAAGATTAATAACAAGAAAACATCCAGTCAAGTGTGAGTTAGACTCGCACATGAAGGATTCCATACAATACATACGTATAAGACACAAATGATGATGTTTTTTTTGCGTTCCTGTAAAAAATATATACTTTAGCGTTTGCAGCTACAGTGTTTCAAGAAGAGAATTTTCCTTTTTGCAAAAGTTGGGATTTGGCATAAACAAAGCGCGAGCAAGTAACAGCTGTTCGCTGAAAGCAAGGGACCTAATACACGAAATCTCCTTTCTTTGAGTAATCTGTTTTATCGTTACTCTTTAGAAAAGGGGTAGTATACACGATCAGCAGATTATACATGCAGAAAGGTATGATTAATAAGACACTCATATTCACATACAGTGGCGAGAAAGAAGAGGGTAACTTAAAAGGTTACATACCCTAGTGAAATTCTTGTGACGAGGCGAGCCGCCCCTAAATTAAGCTTTTTAATTTTGAATAGAGTGTTAAGAGACAAAATAAAGGTGCAAGAGGCTGAGTTCCCATTACTGGCGACTTTGGTCGGTAATGATGTACCGCCACACCTGGTTGACGTTCGAACGGAAAAGACAAGTGTGAGTGTATGTATGTGCGGAATCTGACCCTTTTAAGCGATCATCGCGGTTGGTAAGATCGCTTGTAAAGGTAGCACCTACAAAGTATGATGAGAACAAGAAGCCTGTTGGTGGGAGCAACGTGACACCGGATAATGTGGAATCACGAAGTGCTACATCGACTAGTAGCAGTTCCTTACTTGATCTTGAAGAAAAAATAATGGTCTCGTTAACATGCTGGAAGAAAAGGGGTTGGACGGGAAGCTAAGGCTATCCATCAACCAGCAGATAAGGGATACGGCCGACAGTATAAAAGCCTTGTACGAGCTGTCGGCAATCAGCCTGAAGGACGAAGGGGTGAAGAAGGTGACCAGCAAAAATAGCTTCTGCCAGACTTCTCCATGGTTAAAGCCCGCAATAAAAGACGTTTACCCTCAAACTGGCAACACCCCTAACAAAGCGGCATCCTACACCTGCAGAGAAGGAATGACTTAGTTGACCGAGGGGTGTGGAGGGATTAACCGCTGGGTCCGCAAACAGTTCAGAGCAAATGAGCAAAGGCGCAGCTACGGTGCAAGGATCTGTCGCAGACTGGCAATCTATACAGGAAAAAAAAGTTGACAACAAAGGACAAGGGGTCCAGGAAAAGTTGGTCATTGGTGCGACTGACGGGAAGTTCTAAAGCGACATCGTTCGCATTGATACCCGCAATAAATACTCAAAGGTGTAAGCGAAAATGTTAACCGTATTCGCAACGATCCGCTTGTTAATTAATCTACATAAGATCCGTAAAATTTAAAACAATATTTAGTTGTAGTCTTAAATTGTCCACTAATTTCCAAATTAAATTAAACAATTTTAATTTTTTAATCGATAACTAAAATAGCATAAAATAGTAAGAAATCAAAAAAGGGGTACACAAAAATAAAAAAAAAAAAAATAATGTAACACGACATGAAACACTACACAATTTTTATGTTATAATAATTTTGTATACACTTCATTCTACTAGCTTAAAATGTATTATATATCAATTAAGTCTGATGTTTGTAATTCATAGAACCATTCTATGGAAATGAGCACCATTCTCATCATTTTTTGCAGTCTTCTTATATATATACTAGTCTGAATAACAAGCATTAGAAAATATAACTACTGTAAAAATCAAGAGGTTTCCACATGGTCTAACATTTTCATCCAAATATATGACAAGTTAAGCATGTTCTAAAATTAGAACACTTTAAGACATAGTCACAAACCATCAAGCGATCAAATAGTACATACTTGAACCATAATAAAAGTATTGAATACATTCAGAATATTAGCGTTTTGTATATTTAATATAATATGATTCCAATAGGTATTTGCATTAGAAAAGTTCGATTCTACCATTCTAAATTTAAGAGTTCCACACACCAAAGACATAACGTTTGTTGAACAGATCGATTGAGAGTGGCCAGTTTCACAAATTAATTTCAGATCATTATGGTTCTTTTTATATATTGTACTATTGTATTACGATAATAATGAAAAAGTAAAAAAAATTATATATGTAAAGTGTATAAAAGTTTTGGTGAAACCAAGCAAATCAAATTTTTGATCAATTTTGTTGTTTAAAATTTTTATTTTCCATTTTTTTTGCGTTTTATTTATTTCTTTATACATGCATGTACATGTATATATAAATATATATATATTTTTTTTTTTGAAATGCCATTGTTTGGGCTTGTAATTTTCCGCCTATTTTTATTTTTATACACATGAAAACACAGAGACACAAACATTTCTTTACACCATTTTATTTACCATTTTTTTTTTTTTTTTTTTTTTTGTTTCCTCTGTTTTACATTCAGCGACATTCAATTTTTATTGCCAACAATTGTGGGCGACCACGTAACATCTTTACCATATCCTATCATACTATACACTACGCTATTCTACGCTACTCTACTCTCATCTTCCCTACTCTATTCAATACTGTATTCCACACCCCCTTAGAGACAAAGACTCATGAAGAAATGGATGCCGTTAAATGTTCAACAAGAGCTACTCAAATGAACGGTAAAAATAAAACAAGAATAATACAAATGTGTACACATAGAATATTTATTTGCTGTAATAAATACTACCACTGACGACCAAATGAACGAATGAATGCCAGAACGAATGAATGAATGAATGCATACAAAAAAAAACACATGTATGCCAAAGTTGGAAAAAGTAGGAAAGAAAAACCAAGTACAAATAAAAAGAAAATTTAATAATAAAAAAAAGAAGAGAAATATACAATAATAATATCAATAAAACAAATATGGAAATATATTTATATCTATATATATAAGTATTTACAATACATTTTATATAGTAGTATAAAATATTTTCTGATGTGAAAGTGTTGAGGAAAGGAATGTATGTACATTTTTTATTAATTTTACGTAAACCTCTAACCACAACCATCACACACTAATTGAATAACTCATTGAAATGTTCATTTAACAATGTAAACAGGAATTAAGAATGAGAATTTACACACTCATTTACTCACAACAGACTACTTATGTACATATATAGTAGTTCTACAAAGTATTTTACTGGAACGAACTCCATCCGATCTCTTGTTTATGCTTATTCGCACAATATGAAATTATTGTTGCATACTTTGTGGAAACGCCAACATCGTTGTCGTTAGGTAAGGCTCCTTGCACTACGAATACTATGTACGATATAATATTGGTATGGCCAATGGAATGTTGCCAAGCTATGATGATAATTGCAGTTTAGAATAATGCCAGCAACAACCAACACACAGTAATACGTTAGGCATTCATGCACATAAACATACCATTTAATTGAGAATGGTATACACGTATAGTCAGTCAGTCAGTCAGTCAGTCAGTCAGTCAGTCATACCTCAGATTAATATAGAACACACATGGATATGAGTCAAGTCAAGTCGAGTCGAATTAAGTTAAGTTGGGTCGAGTCGAGTCGAGTCGAGTTTACATATGTATAGATTGTGTTATCTTTCATAAAGGCAATGCCAACTAATCAAATGACTATTGTATTGCAATATGTTGATGTTGAAATGATTGTGTTGGGGTTTAAGTCTAGTAACAACATACATACGACGAGTACATCCGCCAATTCACGCTCCCCATTAAGGGAATTGAAATGCCATGGATACTTACTATTTGTACATATGTACATACGTAGAAGTGTTGAAAATTCCTGCTCTTAAACATTCCTGGCACTTATTATTATTATTAGTATTTGTAATTCTGCAAATGGATATTTTATTTAAGCAAATAAAGTGGAAAATTGCGTGCAACTTTGTTGCAGGATGATGACGACGACAATGATGATGGTCAATGGCTCGTAAACTTATTATGTTCAACGTCATAAAGTCAGACAAAGTCAAAGGAATTATATGTTACTTATACGGTGGAAGGAGAGAGAGGGAGAGATGGTAAATGCTTGAGACCAATTCATTTATATAGCAAACATAATATTGTTGCCGTTAATGAAAAGTATTGGCCTGGGAATATCATAAAAGTGACATGACCTGACCACTGGCATATTATGATTATTATTATTATTATATTATTTTTATATTATAACATTTTTCATTCTTAGTTTGATAATCAAGTAAGTAAGTAAGTAACAGACATCACCCATATGTTGAAAGATGCTATTAAGATGCACTTTTAATAAACAGAAAGAGTATACAGAACATAGCATACTCAAAAGTAATGTGTGGCATTGTTCACAAGTAATTCTGAGTACTAAATTGACAATAAGAAGAGTAGATAGTGACAATAAAAGAAAAACATGCATTTTAGAATAGAAAGAAATTTCAACATGTTTCGATTTCATGCTACCACTACACTTAAGTACCCATCCCATTCCATTCCATTTCTGGCTTTCCATTCACATTTTCCCTTGCTCATTGAAAGGAAAATTTTAAAGCTTGATAAGACTTCACAAGCCACTGTATATGTTAAAGTGTCATTCACTGCGTTGTCAGTCAGACAGTCATTCTCTTGTTGTCCTTTCTTCTGCTACGGCTAGAAGCTGAGTTGAGCTGAATTGAGCCGAGTGGAGTTGAGCTCATCATGAAGCTCCCACGACTTTGACTGAGAACTTGTTCGTCCTTTCGTCATTGACGCTAAGGGACAGAAAGGCAACACATGAAAGAAAAATGTGCGCTGACATGAAGTTTTCGCCTTGTTTGAAAACAAGCAAATTGCATGCAACGACGACGACGACAACGACAACGACAACATGCAACGAGCAATGTGCAACGTGCAACATAAAACATGCAGCAAACTGACAAAATCACCAGCATCAAGGAGTCATCTCCAACATGGGACAGGGACTCTGAAGTAAAGTAACATCATCAACTGTTGGCAGATAGTACCAACAGCGGCATCGATAAGGACGATGAGAAATCACTAAAAGGGAATACTAACAACTTCTTGTGCATTTGCTTTTGCTTCTGCTTATGCTATTTGTGTCGTTAATTCTCTTTTTTTCCCAGATTTTTAGAACGTGACGCAACGAACAGCCACACCCAATACGCCAATTTCCCCATAGCTTGGAATAGAGTAGAACAGAACAGAACCGAGCAAAACGGTCACACTTCAACTCAACAAAATGCGAATAAGGCCATCTGATACTGATACTTAAATCTAATGGAAATTCAAATTTGCAAAATAAAAACAAAATATATTGTACAAAAAACAATTTCCCCTTAATCGAAACGACAACTTCTCAACTCAGGTTGAATGGATCAGTTAGGTCAGTTTAGTTTAGTTCAGGTTAGATGATGTGAGGTCATTTGGCACGCATTATCGAAGACATGAATGGCTTTAGCAAAGCAAAGCATAGCATAGCATAGCATTGCATAGAAACCTAATTGAGCAGCACTAATTATTCACCTTACTTGTCTGATCGGTTTCGTTCATTGAAACACATACTAATATTCTTTACCCAAATCTCAATTCAATTCAATTTAATTCAGGTCCTCTTCATGATGTTGGTGATGGTGATAATGATGATAATGATGATGATGATGATGATTTTAAGCCACAAAGGCCCAAAAAGCAACCAAAAAGTGCACAATGCGAGGGAAAACAATAAACTCTTAACCGAAACCCATTTCGTATACTAAACAAAGTTAAATGATGCTGAAATTCCGAAGGATTCATACACTAAGGACAAGTTGAAAAAGTCTCTCTCTCTCACTCCCTCTCTCTTTAGAAAAAAAAAGCAAAAACTATAAGAATGCAATTGATGCTTATGGATCAGAGACTAGGATGGAGCTGTGTGCTCCGCTCTGCTCTGCTCTGCTGTGATGTACTGGGCTGGAGCTGTTGAGCTCTGTTCTGAGGACTGCTGTACATTCTAAAAATAGTGAAAATTGTTATAATTGTTATTTAAGTTGAGAAAGAGAACGAAGACCATTAAATGTTTTCACTTCATTATTTTAATTGTCATAATCCGACTAACCAAAGCGTAGTACGTAGATATAAAGTAAGTAGATATAAAGACAGAGCACTTCTTACCACAGATATGAAAAAGTTGAATGTGAGTATTTAGCCTTGGCAACTCATTCTATGTATTTACTGAAATGTGCATGTCTCCCTGCCAGATACTCAGTATGAAGATCTCTGGGCGTTGGCAGCGTAGGAAAAGAAGAAAAATTATTCTTTGTTTTGCAGAGAAAATTGGAAATAGTTTTGGTATTTGTCGGAAAGCTTTGTTCGTTTGTTTTTTTTTTTTTGTTGGTTATTGAAGAAAACGCATTGCAAGTAGTAAAATGGCTATGGCAATAGCAATGATGACGGTGATGAGGATGAGGATTTTAATTATAACAAAGAGGTAGAAAGAAAATCATAGTTTAATATTCAAAAAAAAAAAAAAATCATATACTTATTTTTCAATTAAATTTCCTAATTTTGCAAATGAAAGAGAAAATCTTAAATTGAATTGCATCAGTAAATTATATAGTCGATACGAGATATTTGTATATATCGAACAATTCAAAGAAGTGTCTGAGAGTTTTTAAGAATTAAAAACAGTCAGAAAAAACTGTATGTTTTGTTAACTTTCAACAATTCAGGGAATCTGAAAAATAGTTCTGGCAGAGTCATTAGTCATTAGAGTCTAACCGCCCGAAAACAAGATCCTGGTTGTTTTTCTTCGAATATCTAAGGGAATGGGAATGTGTATTTTGCATGCATAAAAGGTATTCTCCTAACCTTTGTAAACACCATTCGGAATCACAAATATATACTGTGTATAAAACCCAGAGTGGGATGGGTAACTCACACCATTTCAATTAAATGTGTGGCAGCCCAGATCTCAATTTGAGCGATAATCTAAGGATATTAGGAAAGGGCCGGGGGGCTTTTAAAATGGAAGAGTGCAACACAAATCGAATAATATTCCCAGTATCCAAGTTCACAAACTGATTGAAAAGAGTTATTGGTGCAAAATTTCCAAAAAATTAACTGTATTTTTGTTTATATAAATATATATATTCTTGAGCAGCGCGACGAGACGAGTAGATCTAGCCATGTCCGTCTGTCTGTTTGTCTGTATGTTTGCCAATTAGTGTCCCAGTTTTTGAGCTAGAGAACTGAAATTTTGCACAGAGTTTTCTTTTTACCATTCGCAGTATATTTTTCGAGATCAGAAATTAAAATACGGCTTTACAAATTCATACTGAGGCCAGTTCGGAGATGTTATTTCATGTTACAAATTGGAAATACTTAAACAATATCACTTTCGTAATCATTTTTGTTTATTTTATTAAATAATTGGCCATTTCAAAGCAAAAAAAATTTTGTTATTTATTTCACAAAAACTGTTTTTTGTTTACATACAAAAATGTGACAAGCTTGGTTTGCAACTGGAAGCGTCTGAAGCTTCGAAAGCCATTGAAACACGTGGGAAGCTGAAACGTCAGAAGCTAGAAAAATATAAACCACATTTGAAACCACTGTCGACTGGTTCCCCTGCAGCAGTGTTGGGAAATTTTGCCTTTTTTTTCAGATAATTTTCGATTAATATGCAATTTTTTGTTGTGCGCTTTTTTAAAGAGCTGATGATGACACAAAACTATTTAAGCAAATTTGAAATTGTAATATTTTTACCAAAATTTGAATAAAATCCGTTAATGTTTCTAAATTTTCTATTATCCACAAATTTTCCATTTTAATTTCTCACATTTAGGCATAGCATCAACTTTTAAGCAATCTAAATAGATTATAAATGTGATTTTCTCAAAATGCTTTTCTTTTTTTTGGTTATGACAGTCTTGAAGTAAAGGGAAAATACTCGCTTTCAAAGCCTCTGGCTTATTAATTAGCCAAATTGCAAAATTAATTGGTTGAACATGCTGCGAAATTAATACTTTCCTAAAAATTCAAGAAAGATACTATAAAATTTTGAAAGAAAATCGTAACCGTGTCGCCGCAACAAGCGTCAAATTTAAAAAAAAGGAAGACATTTGACCTTGTAGTGTCGTCAACATGCTGCATGTAGCAGCATTCCAGGGTCCCCAATGTGCGATTGGCGTACTTTAAATACAATAGTGCGAGGAGTAAAGAAGAAGACTCCAACTATGAAAAATCACCACAAGGCAGAACGACTTGAATGTGCTTTTAAAACGTTGACACTTGCTGGGACTTGGTAAGGAATTGTTGTTGTCATAAGTTTTTTAATTTTTTAATTTTTTTCTTCTTAAAAAGGTTATTTTTTCTGGATGGTCCAGATGGTTTTCGAGGTTATTGGCACGACTTGCGAAAGGAACCCCTCGTATTGTCGAAACGGAACTTTGGATATGGTTTTGTTATGGTATGGGATGCATTTACCAACTGTAGCAACTATGAACTCCGCTTTGTGACTTAAAGACTGACAAACGTAAAGTATGTGAGTGTATTGGACAATACTCTTTTACCGTTCCTAAAGAAGAACAGTGAAAATCCTTACATTTCCATGCAAGATAATGCGAGAACTTATACCTGATCTGAACTCTGCCAAAAATTTCTGGGGAATTCTTGTACGTCGTGGTTACATCGGAAATAAGAGATTTAATAACTCTATCGAACTAAAACAAAAAAAAGAATGGGGAAAATTGGACCAAATCCTTTTGGCAAATTTAATAAACTCAATGAAAAGAAGGTTATTCAATGTGGCAGAAGGACAAGGTGGCTCTATTTAGTATTCGAACTTTGCTTTAAGCCATCAATCTCAAAGATTAATGTTATTGTAATCTAAAAAACTAAGATTTCGTATAATATTGTTTCACTCAAAAAGTGTAATTTTTCTTATTTTTTTTTTTTTTAAATGTTTCAATAAATTTGAAAATTTAAATGCCAAAGTTTTTCTATAATGTTCCTTTGATATACATTTTCGAAAAAAAAAAATAAATTCAAAATAAAAAAAAAAAAGTTTCGAATAATTTAGCCAATCACCTTACTATAAGTATTACATCGCTCCAATGGTGTACGTACTAGGTAACCTCTATGCGCCATCTAGTTGTGAGCTATTCTAAAATGAAAAAATACAAATATTTATGTATAGTGAGTGATCTCTGTAACGCATTTTAAATCAAAGTAGCTTTTGAAAATTTCCTAATTTTGGGCTAAAATCGAATAATAATTTATGCGTATGACAACCCTAGAAAACCGTAGTAACATAGATTTATAAAAAGAAAAATCAGTCTCGTTTTACGTGTACTAAGCAGTTACAAGCTCTTGTGAAAAATAAAATTACAAAAAATTTTTACAAATTCTGTAAGTGGAATAAATTCTTATTTAATTCTTTCAATGTACTGTTTTGTTGCATTTTATGTTGTTAAATATTATAATTACATTAAAGTATTAGTGAGATCGGAATTGAAAGTGAAAAGTGAAAAAAAAGGAAATTAAGTGAAGCGCACACTTCTGCAATTGACTTAAGGTGGAAAAAAAAAATTAGCCAAACATTGTTTTAAGATAAATTTATAGGGTCTGATTTCTACAATATTCCCGCTGTTAATATTTCGTCACTAAGTGTCCCGCGCTGTTCTGATTTAGTTCCCTCATTGCTATTTTTGCACACAATTGCATTTTAGAGACAACAAAATAGGTTTTACGATTTTTGGCTTACAATCACGTCAACGGTGCCCATTTAGGAAGTGGTCGCTACATTATCGTCAGTTTAGGGAAACAATAAGCTTTTTTTTTTATTTTCATTCTGCAATTATTTTCGTATGTCATCCATCTTGATTTTTAGTGTTAAACAACTAATCAACACAAGTGTAGAATAATTTATTTTACAAAACTGCAATTGACAGTCAGAAATATTTCGGTAAGGTCGCTAATTATTTCAATAAATTGTGATTTCTAATGTAAGTTGTCAGATTTAAATTAATTTATAGTGAAATAAATATTAGGAGTGACTAAATTGGAAAAATTGAAACAAAGAGAAAAGTGTTCATTTGTATGTGTATTTCTTTCTTTTTTTTTTTTTTTTTTTTTTTTTGTTACTACATGCATGTGTAGAAACTGTCTAAATAGTACAACGTCTACTGACCCCT
>JBANCV010000246.1:0-55234 GCA_037040105.1 Amiota albilabris
GTATAGCCCAGACATTGCTCCATCTGATTACCACCTCTTCAGATCGATGACGCATGGCCTGGCTAACCAGCATTTCCGTTCTTACGACGAGGCCAAACCGGCCGAGTTTTTTCGCAACGGAAATCGTATACTACCAGAAAGAAGGGAAAATGTAGTGGCTAGCAACGGACAGTACTTTATTTATTAAACATATAACCATTTTTTTTCAATAAAGGCTCAAAATATAAAAAAAAAAACCCGCATTTTGCATTTGCGCTCCCAATAAATTCCAACAATAGCTCCAATAAGAATCTCCCGATCCGAAGGAGACATAATGTAAACAGGCAAATAAAAACTGCCCTCCCACACCAGAGGAAATTGAAACTGCAATTAACACCCTGAAAAAAGGTAAAACTCCGGGAGCAGACAAAATCGCCGTTGAATTCTTCCAAGCGAATGCTCACACGATGGCACAAAAGCTAACTTCGATCTTGGAAGCTGTTTGGACCTCTGAAAATGTACTTTAATCAGTAATTATCAAGATTCCGAAGAAGGGAAACTGACAAATATGCTCTAACTGGGCAGGTATATCTCTCCTCGCAACCATCATGAAAATCCGCAACCAGATCATACTATGCCACATTTCCGAGCCACTCAACAACGTTCTACGTAGAAATCAAGCTGGCTTTCGCCCTTAAAGATCTTGCATTCAACTCTACGTTACATCTAGTTTTCATAGATTTTCTGAAAGCGTTTGTGTCAAATAGTGAAGCAATATGGGTGGCACTTCGAGCTAGAGGGATTCCAGACAAAATTATCAATATCATAAAAGCATCATAAACTGGGTCCTCAAGCCGAGTGGCGATCCTTTTGAATGCAATAGCGTAGTGAAACAAGGATGCACACTGTCGCCCTTGCTCTTTATTACCGTTCTTGATTTGGTATTTGAAGCAGCTGAATTGAATAATTTTGGAATCAACTGGAAATTTAACCGTAAAGTAAGAGATCTAGAATATGCGAATGATGTTATACTATTTTCTTCCCGTCATTCGGACCTTCAAACCCAGTTAGACAGACTCGCCACAGAAGCCTCGAAAATTGGTCTTAAAATCAGCTGCGCAAAAACGAAAAGTTTGCGGGTAAACACCACTAATACAAGCGCCCTTAGTATCGACACCTTGGAAGCCAAGTAATATAATCTGGAGGAGCACTTGACAATGTAGACTGCAGAAGTCGTAAAGCCAGAGCTGCCTTTGGAAAATGAAATAGATTCTGGCGAGTCTTCCATGCATGCATAAAGTCGGTTTTGTTATATGGTTGCGAGACATGGTTAATTACCAGTATCATTGTCAAGAAGCTCCAAACATTTGTCAATCGATGTCTCAGAAGCGTATTACGTATATGGTGGCCCCGAACCATTAGCAATGTGCACCTTTGGCATTATGATGAGATACCGCATGCAGTTCTGGAATGGAACCCGCAAGGCAATCGATCCAGAGGCATACCTAAAATGACCTGGCGCAGGACCCTCAACCGGAAGATCGGGAAATCATCGAGTTACGAGCAATGGCGCGAAACAGAGAGCATTGAAAACCCTTTTTTAATAACTTATGTCAATGACTACGTTGATAATTTGTTTAAATTATGAATATATTCTTAATAATAATAATAACTTAACGCAGAAAATAAACTCATTATAGAGAAAAATGAGCCCTGTTTGGAGCTTAATAAATCAAAGGTATGAAAAGTATGCTCAGGGTACAGCGATTAAAAAACTAAAATTTTTAATCAAGTGCTTAAGTGATTTTTTTTTTTTAATCAGTCACGTAAAGGTTATGGCTAATTGTAAGAAATTAAAATGGAAATTTTATGAAAAAATAGATGATATAAAAACATATCCAGAATAATTACAAAAGGTCATTAACATATTATGTAATTCTTTTAGCTCCTATTTTCTTTTTTGCTACATGTTTTTTTAAAGTTTTAACAAAAATTTTACAATGTCAAATGAACCTATTTTGTTTGTTTATTTTTTGGGCCATTGTCAGCTGTTTCTTGTTGGCTCGCAACAAAAAAAAAAAAAGAGAAAAAGTCGAAAATCACCTGAGAGAGAGCCAAATTTACCAAATCTGCTGAGGTGTGACCAATCGAAAGTTGATTAATAGTGTATTCACACCAAACTTTATCGTTCACACCGACGATATTGAATCATGAACAGTTATTTTTTGTTTTGGTTATACATTCAACGCACGTTGACTAAATTCAAACGTAAAATTTATGAAGAATACGTGATTTGCAACTATTTAAAGGATATGCAAATAGTTCTTGCAACTCCCTTTTTCATTCCTGCTAGTTGTTTACTAAAATATAAAAAAAAATTATACAATTTGAAATTTGCCTATTTTCTTTGTTTATTGTTTTGGGCCATGAACAGCTGTTTTTTATTTTGGTTTGAAGGAAAAAACAGCAGAAGTCTGTCGAAATTGGAAGTTTCTAACCGAAAATGACCGAAATTTTTCCAGCACTGTCACAAATTTTTCAGCCGTGACAGGATTCATTATTGAATCGACCAGAATTGATTCATATTTTACAACAAGAACTGGGATTTTTCTTTTTGGTTGTTGTTTGACTCAATGGTCCACACTTTAAATGCACTATAAGTTTCAAGCATACAGTTGAAAAAATTATTTATAATAAAAAATAAAAAAAAATTCATAATATTAAAGATCAAAATAACGAAATTAAAAATAACAAAATTAACAAGAACGGAAGTCTTCAATTGATGAGATATTCTAAGCATAAGCATGGATTAGATCCTATTTTCTTTTTTCAAACTTTTTTAAAAGAACAATTTAGAAAGTGTCTCTGGAATAATACGATTTCGTTGTTGTGTAAGAGTATTTCCAGTATTTCTTTCGCAAGGCACTAATGTGTCAACAACAGGCAACATTATCTGTGCTATTTTATAAATATTTGGACATTTTCTTTTCATAGTTTCCCACATTTCAAGTGGGGTTTACTTGTGAAATTTGCATATGAGGCAAGCAAATAATTTGGCATTTCGTTTGAAATAATATCGATAGAATATCAGTGCCTGTCGATACATCGAATCATCTATAATATCGCTCTTAGCGAAAATATCGATTTTTATTGACATCACTAGTTGCAACTCTTAAAGAAAGGAGCAATATTTATTCCTATATGTTTAAGCGCTTAAAATCAAAGAGAACAAAAACGGCGGTATTATCGTCATCGAAACGAAATGAAACCTCAGAGTAAAAAACAAAAAACTAAATATTTGTCATTGCAATGTGGCTGGAACGATTGCAATCAAATGTTTTTAGGGGAATGGTCATTAAATGAGCATATTACCAAACATTTAGATGAATATCTAGGAAATGAGTTGGAAGATGAAGATGATGACTGTGGTATGAATTGCTTATGGAGTAATTGCAAATTTCGAACTAAATGCATAGCTGAGTTACAGAGGCATGTGTACTATCATGGCTACTATACGGGCTTACTGAAGCAGGGCAAGTATGAGTGTGAGAACAATCCACATATACCAGCATGCAATGCAGAGCAACGTGTCGGCGATAGAGTGCCTTTGATGGAACATGCATTTTGTTGCCGTTGGACAGATTGTGACCGTACATTTCATTCGATTGTTGAATTTCAAGATCATATTGTACAGCACGCTTCTTTCGATTATGAAATGCAGAAGTCACCGGAAGATGAACGACCCAAAATCCAATGTAACTGGAATTTTTGCGATAAAACACTTGACAACAGATATCGGCTAATCGAGCATATTCGAACACATTCAAATAAAAAACTTGTGGCCTGTTATCATTGTGGTGAAGTGTTTCGCACAAAGACAACCCTCTTTGATCATTTGCGCCGTCAACCGGACAATAATAGTAAGTTCTATCTGAAATGTTGTTGTTTAATATTACTATTATTTATATTCGTTATTTTTTATTATTGTTTCCAGCTCACAAATATCAATGCGCCCAATGTTTTAAATACTTTGCAACAGAGAAATTGTTGCGCCGTCATGTTGTTAAGCATGTTAATTGCCACAAGTGCACAATGTGTGACATGACATGCTGTTCGGCCAGTGCCTTGGCTACTCATATCCGTTACCGTCATATTAAGGATAAACCCTATAGTTGTAAAGAATGTGATACATGTTTTGTACGCAAATCGGATCTTATGAAGCATACACATATAGTACATAGCAAAGAGGGTCATAAATGCCATGAGCCGGGTTGTGACTATTCTGTGCGTACATCCGGTCAAATGCGAAGGGTAAATTTTGTTGTCATTATATCATTTTTTTATTCGAGTCATGTGTTCTCCATTTTACATTCTCTATTGTACAGCATGTACTGGAAGTTCATAGGAATGATCCCATCATCTATATTTGTCATTGCTGTGATAAGTTTCTCAAAAGTGGCAAAGCCCTGTCGGTTCACCTCAAAAAGAAACATGATTTTCAACTACCCTCTGGACATAAGAGATTTACATATCGACAAGACGAAAATGGTTTCTATCGATTGGAAACCATGCGCATTGAAAGCCTAGAAGTCACTGAGCAAATCCTAAAGCCCAGTGAGAATCAACCAATTCTCAATCAGCAATCATCCATCGATGTTACGGATAGTAATACTTACGAGATTGTAAATTTGCCTAAAACTGATAACGGCAATAATATTATTATTATTCCAAATGACTTGAAATTACCAGACACTGTGGGCTCTGTCACCGTCTCATTGCCAAGTTTGACTGAATCGTAGCTGTTATAATCACCATATATGTATGTATTTATGGAATTCTTTCCACAACTTACATCATCTAAAAACTAAATTTGATACAACTCTAGTGATCAACAATAGTATTAAGTATTTGTTTCAGAATAAAGTTATCTTTATAAGCTCATTATATAAAAGAATGATTCTCTCAAATGGTTGGTTCCTCTTCTCGGAATCACCTGACAGCAGCCATCCAAGGAACACTCATCTCAGCAGAATAGATGTTACCAGCGTATTTGTTCAAAACCCTTTTCCTCCGTGTTGATATAGAACAAAATTCAGGTCCCAAAATCTGTTTCTATTCCGTCTGCAGCATGAGGATTGCGAGGAGCTTTGCTGATTGGTCGATAAGCGCGAATTACATATACATGGTTCCTTGTTATGTACAACAGTAAGGACCTTTATTAAAGCCTTAACTGCACACACCTTTGGTGGACCCGCAAAGTATCAGTTGTTATTTCCCTTCTCATATAAGTTGGGTATGCTAAGTGCCTATGGAGTCCATTTGTTGTCACAGATTGCGTCATATGAGGCATTGAACTGGTCTTACATTTCGAAGAACATAAATGGAATAGGAACTTTATGATCGATATTACTTCACTCTTTTTTTTATCCTGTCATTGTGTCCACCATCTTAAGCCATTCTAACGTTATCGACTTTTTCTTCGCTTATCGCTCGGAAAAAATTATGCTTGCTTTTTAACCTTGGACTGTTTAGAGGAGCGAAGTTGTTGCTAAACTTATTTGGGATCATAAAGCGGAACTGTTTCATCTGGTGCAAAACAGTACTAAGAAATATGCACTTAACGATGCTTTGCCGACGTATGGAAATAATCAAACTCCTCCCCTGAAACCAGGAAAAAAAATTCACAATCAGGCAGCTATTACAGACCTATTTCTTTTTCTTTCTCTAATAAAGTTCTGGACTCTTGTTTACCATCAGATTGGCAATGACCGAGGTTACATTGTAGTTGTACTGGCGCTATATCTGGGTGAGGCCTTCGGGACTATCGATCATGCAGTTTTACAGCACAATCGATTTATTTGAAATCACATCAATACCAAACTGTGGCAAGAGTTCAAACGTTAAGAACGTATGTGTCAAAAGGTAGCGTATTATGCTGCTACTCAACCGCCACGTGTCAAACTAATAGTCTTAACCGATGATTTCCCTTTTTCACTGGGTATAAAGGCAAATGTTGATTTCGGCCAGGTTTAATGTCTGATAGTTGCTCACATTCTCAATAATGGTAAGAAACATCCTCAACCGTATAAAAACAGGGAATAAAGACCTTAAGGCCCTAGCCGGAGCATTCTGAATACAGAAGGGGGTTTTATTTACCATTTATAAAACAATTGGGCATTCTATCCTTAAATATGCTGACCCTGTTTTGACGATCAGTGAAGTTGAAGTGAAGATCTAATTATGGCTTTCTATATAGGCGATCATATTGTTATCTACTTGAAACTAAACCGAACGACTGACGACATCAAAAGATGTCGAAACAACATAAAAAGGATTAAGCTATAGGACATATACATAGATGGTAAATATGCCTCACCTATTAGTAGCCAACATAATACCTGATTGATATCTCATTTGGATTATAACACAGTTATTTCTTCAGACGTTAACGCTGCGTATATGTTGAGAAATTTATGACATTTCGTGAAGCCGAAGTCAAGCTAACGCATCTCTACTTTCTGGACTAAAAAAAAACCTTACAACCAAAAATTCCTAACATAACCCACCTTTCAGGCTTGCGCCTCAAAAACCTTTAATGGATTGAAAAGCGGTAACGAAGTGCCGAAGGCTCTATGAAGTATATCTGGAGCAATGAAAATACTGTTGATTCATTCAGCCTTCATTACATATTCTTTTTCCTTACCGAGGTTTAATGTATTCTTTTATCTCCATTAATATTCATATAATAGCCTTCAGATTTCCTCGAGATCCGCCAACCAGAACCAGTGGATCGTTGCTGGCTGTATATCGAATAATTTCCCTCTAAATGCTTAATGTCAAATACATGTAATGATTTTACAAAAATCATGATTACTATTTTCTGGTTCTACACGTGAAAACTATTGTGAAATTTATAGAAAAATTCGCAAAGGGAACTTCTTAAATGAAAATGTTTGTAGGGGTTTAGATAAGTAAATTATACTTGTGTTTAAAGCTTTCTCTTTTTTCTGGTCGAAGTTTATGCAATTGCTAGTATTAATGTCCAAAGCTGAAAATGACTAGCAGAAAACTTATCAATTATCCATATCATAGAAAGTAGTATTCAGAACTACAAATAAATAGTTCACGAGAAGTAAAGCCGCACCATTGGTGTTCAGAGTGGGCAGAATTCAATGCATCGAGGGGAAAAGATAGTCACAATATTGTTGAATAAGGAGAAGTATAATAATCGAAGATTACTCCAGATATTGTTTTACACACTTTTTGTTATTGCACAAAAACACATTTAGCACCATTAAAAAAAAAATGCCAAAAAAAAAAAAAAAACAGTAAATTGATGTAACTTAATTCTCTCAGCAAGAGATTTTAATATTATGCCGCATATGAATTTTATACATCGTAACTTTTTTTTTTGTTTGTTTTTCTCCTATAAAATGCTTATAGTCTACTATAAAGACACTTTATTTGGCGTGGGTTTGGGCTTTTCTGAGCTGCGTCAAGATGTTGGACAATTCCTCACGCTTCCTCTTGGCGCGGATGTGTGTGCCCAAACGGCGCTTCAAGAACTTAAGAGCGCGTTTATCCTTAGACACCTTCAACAATTCCATGGTGCGCTTCTCATATGGAGCATGACCAACAACTTCACGAACCAGATCGCGCATGAACCTTGTGTGGCGAGTTTGAATCTATAAAAAGGAAACAAAGACGTGTTAATAAAATATCAATAGCAATTGTAATAATTCGCCTCTGTCTGCCCGCCGATTGCGATATAAACAACAACAAGAAGACGTAGTAAACAAATTGAAGAAAATGGACGCGGAAACTTTTACTTACGTTCTTCAAACGGGAACCACGTAGACCCTTTACTTTCTTGTCACCGGTATACTTAACATTCTTGACTTTTGTGGTCTTGTGGCCTCTGTTAAGACCGAGAGCGAGTTCGTAACGCACTGCCATTTCAACTGAAATCAAATCAAAAATAATATTTTCATTTATATTAATAATGGTCACAGAAATTGGTACACAATTAAATTTCAGTACTTGCAATTGAACAATTGTATTGTGTATATATTGGAATAATAATTAATTACAAATTTAAAGTGATGCACAAGATAAAACACGATTTTATAACTTCCCAATTTATATGAAGACCTACCTTCTTCAGTCAATTTTCTGGCAAAAAGAACGATACAAATTGCAAGGTAACCATGGTCTATAAAGGAAATATTTTGCCTAGAAAAAATGTACTAAAACATACCAAAATCGCAAGTGCAACGGTTATTCACTTTTCATTAATGCCAACACAAAATAAATAAAATAAAATACTGAAATCTTGCTGGTTTTCTTTTTTAAATGTTAAAAAATAGAAAAAAAAATTTGAATTATTAAAAATTGATTTACCTATTTCATTTACTTTTAATTAGTTGAATCGTTCTTATTGAAAATAGACACATATTTTGCAGCCCTGTTTCTTAGTGCTGTAAATTCGAAGTATAGCACTGCCAACTTATTTAAATATATAAAATAATGCAAATGATATACAAATACATTGTAGATTATTTAAAATGAAAAACAATAAAAATGCTTTAAGAAATCTGTACATTATTTCTTTTGTCCTATA
This sequence comes from Amiota albilabris, assembly GCA_037040105.1. NCBI lineage: Eukaryota > Metazoa > Arthropoda > Insecta > Diptera > Drosophilidae > Amiota > Amiota albilabris. The sequence goes on from JBANCV010000246.1 coordinate 8,600, forward strand.
ATATGTATGTTTGTCCTTATTGATTAACCAAATGGTAGCAACAATACCCACTTCTTTCGGAATAAAAAACAAAGCTGACAGCTCTGCGTACCCCGCCATGTTATCAAAAAGAAAGAAAGCTACTTTGCGTAGACACGTGTTTAATATTAGTGCAATTTGCGTGACATCGGAAGCGGTTAGCGGTTTTAAAAAGAAAATTTGAAAGAAAACTAGAAAGCTAATTAGAAACAAAGCGTTAGAAAAAAAAAAACACAAAAAACCCAATTAGAATTCATATAAAAATCGTTTTTAAAAGGTAAGGCGGCTTTTCATTTTCCCCACATACAAAAACATAACCTAGTACAATCGTTCGTTTGATTGGCTTAGTTTGGTTCACGGTGTTTCGTCGCTCGTTGTTCGCCTATCGTCTGCCAACTATACGTACGTTTGAATGTGTTTGTCTGGCAAACTGCTGACTGAATACAATAACAAAAACACGCAGCATCGTAATAATACGTATATTGAAGACGCATATTCAATTGGATTTTCGGTTATTTCGAAATGTTTGGTTTTTCTTATTAATTTTGAATGAGTGATATAAGTGTTAATGCTAATTAGAATATTTTGCCGTGCCTGATTTTTTTACAAATTGTTTTGCAATCGTGCGTACGTTCCTAATGCTTATGTAGAAGTTTATAGTGTGTAAGTTATATATGTATGTATATATATAATTCTATACATACATGTGTGTGTGTGTGTGTGTGTGTGTGTAGGAGTGTGATGCGGCATATATTAACATACAACATACATATGTAGCATCGTAATTTTTATTCTATTTAATAAATATTTTATGTACATACAACAATATGGACAGAATAACATAACTCATAAATAATGTAACATGCTGATGATTAAGAGCGGCGTTATTGTTTTGGTTTAAAACAATATCGGAACATTCATTTATTATTTTTATTATTGACCATGCGGCGGCATAACATTGCCATCAAAACATTGTTTTTGTGGATATGCGTGTGTATATATGCATATATAAATATGTCAGTATATGTATGTGACTTCTATAAATATAAAGCTTTCTAAGCAGCATCATGTGTGTTTGTCGATCTTTTGACTGTTACTATCAGAAAAGAAGTGCTAAATGCCTTTTGGCAGACTCTGCCCTATACGCATGAGTGAGATAGAGAGCTGTAAGCTGCTAAGATGATTGCACAATGCGCAAAATTACCAATTTTGGTAATTCGCAGACGTACATAAATCCAGGAATTTCCTTCAAAAGGATAGACTAGGCCACCTCCTCCAAGCTAAGTCAGTTTTAGTTACATCTATATACATATATATCTGTCTTCTTACTATATTAGAAATATTTTTATTGCTTCTGTTGTTTTCGTGACCCTGTCCCTCTTGGTTGTTTCTGCTATGCTTGCTTGTTATAATAGTCTGCATGCTTTACCTACACAGTTTTCTTGTAATTCTTTTTCCTTTGACTCATCGCGTAACAGTTTTTTTGCCCACATAACAAACTAAACCGACACAAAATCGCACATTAAATCATATATGTATATGTATATGCATATCATAATATATATATATAAAGGCGATGGATCATGGCTCATGCATATCATATGCATAACTAAATTTGAATTGAAAAAAATAAAAAAAAATTTATGACACGTTTTATTTAATAAAATTAATAAAAGTCGCTGCAATAAATTTTGTTACAATTGGACGCTGCTTTTCCTTTCTGTCTGTCTTGGCAATTTGTATTTGCCAGATAGATTACGGGTTAATCTGATATTTTGGTTAGTAAAAACTGGACCCATTTGATTAAATTTTAGCATAATATTTATTTATTCGTATTTTAATAGCAGTGGAAATATCACCACTACCTGGTTATGATTCTTTTTTAACCAGATTTTGTATGCGTACCTTCGTTTACACATACATACATATAAGTATTTATATATGTATATTTCTGTGAATTTGTATATTGTTTTGTCTATGTGGCTTTACTTTTGTGTATATGTGTTTTCAATTTGCGCGGGGAACGTTATTTTCCTGCGATAAGCCAAACAAATTTAAAATGTCTGTCCACTTCCTTATTCTTTTCACACAACATATATATACATTCACTTACGATATATATATATACTCCCTTAAGCTCAATATACTTGTTAGTCATTTGACGATTTTATTAAGCGGCCACGACGCGTTGTTTTGATATTTTGAAAACTTGTTTTCAGTTTCGGGTTTCGTTGTAATATTTTCAGATTGATTTGTTTTTGTTTTATATATTACACTAAATAAAGACTGACATTGGAGTTTAGGAAAAACGAAATGAAAATCAACACATGCACAAAATAGGCCAAAAAACAAAATCAAGAAACAAAATAACATTGGAAAACGAATAATAAACCGGAATTTGTTTCAATATCCAATTGCTCAATCAATGTAAACTGAAAATATGGTACTTACTCTATTTTTGTTACGATGCTTAGGCGACCCACACATTGTTCTAAGAAGTTTTACTAAGTACCTTGATCTATTATATAATCTTAATGAGCTGATAGCCATCGATGCTGTTGATCTATATCTTGTTAGCTTTTAATTATATATTATAAATAAACAACAAATAAATAAATAATGTCACCTTTATGTGAATAACAATTTTTTTACTTAAAACTTAGTAAACAACTGCCACCGTAACGACGGTAATTATATGTAATACAAAAATTTAATTGTTTATATAAAACTTTTTTATTTCATATATATTGTGTATATCATGATGATTTTAACACAAAGAAGTTAGAGTATATTGGTGGAGAGACTCCCATGAAGTATTATTGTATTATAAATGGGTATAATCCTCCGAAATTTGGTATAAACCAGCCATAGATTATTTAGTGACACCAAAGGAGTTCTACAATTATTGTAGGTAGTGTCTGCATACAAAACCCAAAAGAAATCCGGTTATTGAACTGCAAACTTGTACCGATTGGACAGCAGCAGCTGCCTGTCATATAAATCTGAAAAATTTTAAGAGACTGGACAAATAATTGCTATATATATATATTTAGCTGCCATGTAATGTTATCTATGTATGTACTCTAAAAACTATAAATACTGTATGAGCAAATCTTTGTTTTCTCAGCACAGTTGGGGGATGAGAAAGGTAACAATGTTTAAGATTCGATGAACCGAAACTAATGTTCTTTATATTCTTCATCTTGTAGATTGAATCTTTACAAAATCACCATCATCATTATCGTCCATATAATAACCACTGGACATTTACATACCAGGGCGGTTTATTAAGTACCCGTATTTGAAGTCAAAGGACGTTCCTGAGTGAAGTTAGTGTTATCATCCTGTGCTGCCATCTTTCAGACGGCGCTATTATAAATTTCAGACTGTTTGTTAGATTAGTTTCGATTTGGCAGCCCTCTGAGTCAGCCGTGTTTCGCGATTTTCGCTAAGATGGAAAAAGAGCAGTATCGTTGTTTTTGGACGGGAAAAAAATGCGAGAAGATAAAAGCAATGTTGGATACTGTTTATGGGGACAAGTTGCCATCTATGACTACAGTTAGATATTGGTTTAACGAATTTAAACGTGGGTGAACATCTGTTTTTGATGAGGAGTGAACAGGACGCTCGGAAGACGTGGTTACCGAGGAAATCATTAAAAAAGTCCACTACATGATTTTCGTTGATCGACGAACGAAAGTGCGCAAAGTAGCAAAGGCCGTAGGTGTGTCGACCGGAACGGAAATTAATATTTTACATGATAAGTTGGCGAAAAAATTGACCCAATGGGTGCTGCGATTGCTCACGCTGGACAACCAGCGGATGCGGCTGTCGGGGCAATTTAAGCGAGATCCAAAGAACTTTTTGCGTCGAGTTGTCACCGTTCATGAAACCTGGATTCATCATTACACACCAGAAACTAAGCAACAATCAAAACAATGGATTTCTTCCGGTGAATCCGCACCAAAGAAGGCGAAGACGGTCCCATCGGCCGGTAAGGTCATGGCGACGATTTTTTGGGATGCGAAGGGCGTCATCCTCATGGATTTTTTAGAAAAAGGAAGAACGATCACTGGACAATACTACAGTGAGTTATTGGACCTCTTCGATGAAAAATTAAAGGAGACACGGCCGCATTTGCCGAAATTAAGGTGTTGTTTCATCACGATAACGCATCAGCACATTCATCTGGTGTTGTCTCCGCCAAACTGCATGAAAAAATTTAGTTCAAACGAGGAAGTCATTGCCGAGACAGAGGCGTATTTTGGAGAATTCGACAAATCCTATTTTTTGGAGGGATTAAAAAATGTCCGGAACGTTGGGAGAAGTGTATCTTTACTATGTTGACAAATGAAATACATTTTTTTTTTTTTAAAAAAGGTGTCTTCATTTCTAACACGGGTACTTAATGAACCGCCCTCGTATGTGTACAGTTTCTAGATAGTATACATACATATATTATGCGAATTACCAATACTGGTACTACTGACAAACTTCATTAAAAAAGAGTTTCTTGCAATTCCATTTCTAACATAAATGTATAATCAATACATTAATTTGTATATGATATCTTAACTTCTATTACTGTAGACTGTTGTTGAATGAGATTTCTATAATTAGAATCTCTCATACTTTGTCTAGGCTCCATCGAAAATATTTACAAATAAATATTTAATAGTATTTAAAGCTTGAGACTTCTTGTGATTTATATATAATATATAATACATACACACAACCAAATAATTATTCGTACAACTTCTGTTTAAACACTTGGAACTTAGCACAGTCTTAATATAAACGAACCAAATTTTTTTTTAATAGTAAACTTAAAGTCTATTCTACATTATTATTTTTAACGTAAGAACCTCATAATTCATCTTTGGTATAGAAAAAAATAAAATAAAGCACAATTTTCAGCCAAAAAATTATTCGTACACTAACAAAATTCACACGTTTTTGGTGACTAAAATTGTTGTAAATTTTATGTAAATATTTTGTCGGACCACCTTTGCCTCTTTTAACATAGATATCTGTGTCATTAGCTGACATTTTCTCCTATTCGTTACTTATGGCTGCTTTCAATGAATCCTTCGATTTTATTCAGTTTTTCTTATACCTGTGGGTGTCATTTTCAATTCCTCGCGGATGATATATGTTGCATGTTTTGGGTCGTTGTTGTCTAGTTGGGACAAGAAATTTCGATTGTCAAGCACAAGTTTCGCAACACTTGCATGTATTGTATTTTAGAATGTCCAAATACATAAATTTTCCCATCCTATCGGTGATGAACTTCTGTTGGCCGACTCCAGACACAGACATACATCCCCAAATCATCACGTTCCCACCTCCATGTTTAACTGTTGGTATAACATTTTTTTCATTTATTATTTCCTAATTAAGCTTTCGCCGAAATATTGGAGGACAATCCGGTCCAAACACATTGGATATCGATTCATCACTGGATAAAATATTATTCAAAAAAGAATATGGTTTACTTACTATTGTTTTACAAAATGCAACCTCTTCTTTTTATTGGTTTTCGAAATAAATGGTTTGCTCCGCATAATGCTGCCATGGAAACTAGCTGCATTCAAACAGTTGCGTGTCAATTGACCGCTATTTACGTAATTATTAATTATGCTCTGTACTGTCGAGTGCACTATACATCTTGACAATTTATCGAACAGATCTGTTTTCTAAATACATTTTAATGATCAATTCGAGCATATCATGAGATAAATTAGCAATTCAACTTGAAGATGATATTAAAACTACGCCAAATGACAATAATTACTGATGCCATTGTATGTTGAACGACTTGGGTTGAAACAGAAATGCGGATTACAATTATTTTTTGAAAAACATTACCATAACCGACATGTGTACTTATAATTATTTGACAAAACAAAATTCAAAAAAAAAAATTCGTTGTAATTTTATTTGAATTTTTTTTCGCAATAACAAAGTACAATAGTACGTAACAGGCCATACTCCTTGTTTAACATGCTATATATCATATCATATGATCATAAATAAATAATAAATACAACATTAGTACGTACAATAGAGAGTTCATTCGTTTTCTGTTCTATTAACCTTGGTTTGGAATCGGTGTTGTCATAATTTTTTTAAACACTGTTTGTTGTTGCATTGACCTTCGTTGTTTTGGGTCTGGGGGCGTCTGTGTGTTTGTTTCTGTGCCTGTGTAGTTTGTATTATACATATATACTTATATAAACATACTAATCGCTTTAATATTTGTTTCTTTTTTTTTCTTTCTTCTTCTTATAAGTGGTTAGTTGAGTTGGATTGTTTTTATTTTATTTTTGGTTGTTACCAAATTACAAAATTTTCCGATTTACTTAGACGTAACAAAAGATTTGATCCGGTTTAATTTAATATATAATATTAGATACCTATACATACATACACATGTACATTATATACTTATTTTAATATAAATTTTTATTTAATAGAGTTTCACTTGGTGTGACGGGCATTGATATTTTAAATTGATTTACTCCGCAAAGATATTAAGATCTGTTTAGAAATGATTAAGGATGCATAAGAATTTTAATGATACGTGAACTGTGAGCCTCGCATGCAAGATTATAGCGGGTGACACTTAATCTCATTTTGTGGCTGACTGAATATTGCCTGATGACTGACTCCCTTTAACATTCACCAACCACCCACCCACCCACCTACCCACCTTCCATCTTAATGAATTAATGAGAGACAATCATCATCAACATTATCTCATCGTCACCCATTAACCGAAAGGAATAACGAAAAGGTTATGCATTTGTAGTTGTTCTCTCTTCATTTTGAGAACAGTGAGTATTGGAGTGGTTTAATTTCTCTTAAGCGATGCGTTCGTTGATCATTGACTGAATGGTAGTGGGAACTCACTCTGGCGCTGCTGGTGCCGGTGATGTTATATGTTCTTTTGGCTACATAAGAAATTCGCGCTCATCTAAACAGAAATTGACAAAATAAACTTATTGCAAATATAGTTTCTGTTCGCTTATCGAAGTGTTATCAACGAGACGGATACGCACGATTTCTCGAGAATTTAATATAGCAAAATAACAAAACAAAAAAAATAAAGAAACGACGACAGTAAAAAAAAAAAAACGAAACGACATAATTTCAAACGAAAGCAAATCAATTACAATTACATACACCATTGCCATCATCAAAAAAAAAAAAAAATTTGAAAAAAAAACTTGGAACAGAAAAATATATAATAATAATAACAAAATAAGATACAATAATTTGGGTTTTTTCTTAGAAAATAATCAAAAGAAAATAAAAAAAGAATTTTTTTGTGTTTTGCTTCTATTCAAAAAATAAAAACGCAGAAATAGACAAAAACCGGTAAAATAGCATAAGAAATAAAAGAACAAAAACCTTTATTGAAGAATCCAAGATCTGCTTGTTGTTGACTTTTCTGTCTGTCTAACTTCTTAGCCTCGTTGAAATCATTTGGCTCGCTTGCTCTCTTTTAACATACTACAATAACAACTAAAACAACAACAAAAAAAAAAAAAAAAAAAAAGAAATAATACCATCATCATTATCATCTGTAAGAAACATTAACTGAAACTCGTGATAAAGTTTCTTTTTTATGTGTACATACCCTATGTACTCGTACCTATGAACACTACTAGTATATTAATTGAGTATTATCATTTTGTTGTGAAATTTGTAATCCGACAACCAGCAAGGACTTCATTACTTATGAGTATTCAATATTATTATGCATAATAAACCACACATGGGAAATCCGTCGAATAAACACCCTTTAACAAATAAACCTCGATGAATTTAAGAAAAGAATTGTAACCGAATGAATCCAAATATTTTGATCCAGTAGATTTTGTTGTTAAATTGAATAAATTACTTCACGTTGAGGAATTAGAATTAAACTTTATCAAATAATAGAGGAAAAGAAAAGATAAAGGGAATTCCTTAAAGTAGATACAACATTGTAGGTAGTATCTGACATCTGGGTGGGTGGTAACAATAGAATACATAATCAGATTATTATAATTTAAAATTCCTAGATAAGATAAAGTGACTTTTCATCACCGAATCATTCAATAATGTATAATGGGGGTTCCCCCTTGCATAATATGATGACAATAACTACATGTGTGTGTGTGTTTGTCTGAGTGTGTAGCTGTAGGGTATGAACTTGTTATAGAAACTGAAGTTGTTAATATTTTTTGTTTGTTTTTTATTCATTTAGTGAAAGGTGTTTCTGCTTTCCTATTAATTTTTTTTTTGTTACGTTATTCTTTTCGTTTGATTTTGTTTCGTTTCATTTGATTTGTTTTCTTTATGTCTTTCTATTGTTGTGGTATTTCTATTTTTATTTCATCAATAGATATTCATATGTAGATGTATATACGGTATGTACTTAAGTTTCTATTATCGTTCATTTATTTATATGTTTTTTAGTAGTTTAGTTTAGCACTTTCTTAGTAGCTTCTACCCCTTCATTCCCGTGTTGTTGTCGTTGTGTATCCTCCTCGATCAATGATTGGTTCAAATGCCAATGTCTTAATGCGAGTTAGTAAGTGTTGTTTACATATTATATGCAATGAATCCCTTATAAAAAAGGATTTATTTTTCTGATAATTACCATAATCAATAGGATAACGCAAGATGAACATCGGGCAGTTAGAAAAGATGCAGTCAGTAGATTGTTGTTTCATATGTTGTTTTTTTTTTTTATTAAAAAATACATGTATTTACAATCAGTTATTATTAGAATACAACCTAACCATAAGTGAATGGAAACAAGTAAATTAAAAGAACATCGCAAAGAATGGTGGGGAGATTACATATCCTTCAGGAAACCTGAAAGGTAGGTCCGGGGATATGTGTCATATGGTGTCCACTGAATGATTTTATGAAATCGATCGGCAGTATCTTGTATGTATTGATTTGAATTAAATGTATTGATCACCAATGTTAAGTTAATCAATCGAAACCACCTGTGGATACATTACAATCCTAACTACAAAAAGTCGATAACTCAAAAAAATAGCATTTCGAGAAAATTGCATTTAAAGTTTTCAATTTCAAATTGGTTAATTATAGAAGAAATATTCTCTTCTTACGCGGAGAATATGAAAGGTATTAACAAGAATTTTTTTTTACGCAATATAAAACATGATATAATGAATAATTCTGCATCAGTATTCAAAAAAACACAATTTTTGAGTTAATGACCTTTAGTAGTTTTGGTGCGATAATACATACATATATGTTATCTATGCAATTTCGATCGTTCGTTTGTAATATCGTCGGTTGAAAAGAAAAAGAAAAAGATCATTAATAACTAAAATAAAAAACCAACTTAGTGGTTTGTTTTGATCGATTGATCAGTAGTTTTAAGAATGAAATACATATAGCAAAAAATGTACTTAATTTATTATTTTATTATTGTATTTTCGCCGTCTGTTCTCTTTCCATTAGCTTGTTTCGTCTTGTGTGTCTAAGAATATAATACCTGAAAATATCGGAGACTAATTATATCAGACATCTATCAGCGGTTTATACACTAACAATACTATACACTAACAAATTTTTATACTTACGTAATAACAAAACCATTTAGAAGGTTATCTTCGGCTGTAATAGTCTTCTTTCCGCATACCCTAGAAAACGTTTTTGCCTATGTTCCTGTGATTGAGCACACAGTAATATTACAATATTGATTTGAATTATGTTCAAGGTTTGAGTCAGTATACATACTGTGTTTCATCATTGTGACCGCAATATTTATATGGGAGCTACGCTTTCCAGAAATCCCAGAATCTTGAAATTTCCATGGTTGGTCAGATATTAAGAGTCCAGAATTTCAGTTCGATGACACAAAAAACAAAAAAGTTTTTCTAAAAAGACCATGAGTTTGAATTTGGGTTTGTATGGATAAACTTTTCAGCTCTCTAGCTCAGAAACTGAGAGACTAGTTTGCATACATATAGACGGACAGACGGACAGCTCATCGAGCTGATCAAGAATATATGTATGTATATTGTTTATGGGGTTTCCGGTGTCTCATTCTGTGCATTACAAACTTCATGACAAACTTATAATACTATTCACTGCGTGAAGAGTACAAAAATAAAAAAATATATATAAAACTAATATAGACAATCCAATCACAATATCCTGAGCCCTCAGCATAAGAACTTAATGACCGATTTGAAGGCTATGATTGAAGGCATGAAATTGAAAGAGAGGGAAGAGAGTAAAAAGGATAGATAGAAAGATGAAGAGTGAACGAGTAAAACAGCAGCGTGCGTGTATATGATGATGTGATTGATAATAAGTATACATACATACAATGACAAAAACACACACACCTCAAGTTAAAATGAAAGGAAGAGAAAGTGTAGCAGACAGGGCATTAGTGGAGACAAAAAATTGTAGAGGAGAAAAAGAATAAGAGTAAGAGCAGAATTTGTTTATTTTTGTGTGTTAATTTTAATGTATTTTGTATTTGCTATTATAAAAAAAAAAAAACAGCAGACAGACTCAGACTGCGGCTCTCGTCGCTCTCGTTCATGTCACTCAATTTATTTTCTTATTGTGTCTTACCATATAGCCGTCTTTTTACATACATATGTATAATTTATTTACCAATGTTGGAGGGATGACAGGGTAGGGGAAGTATAGTTCAACGTTTGTTACATCCTTCATTGTAATAGCCAGTCAGTCAGACAGACATTCACTCGCTAGTCACACGGTAATGTTGACATTTAAAAATATCATCATCATCACATAATACTATTATGTATTATTTTAGTATAGTTTGTTTAGATAAAGAGCACGTGATATGATGATAATCTTTTGTTTTTGCTTTTCGTTTTTTTATTTTCTATTTTCCATTTTCTTTAATTAATCATTTCTTATCTTCTCCTTTCCTCCTTTGTTACCTACATATGTAGTATGCATGTTTCCTCTTTATTTTTTATTTATTTATTTTTTTTTTTGAATGTAAAATAATTTTTTTTTTGTTTCAAATTGATTATGTGTCTTGTTTTTCTTTATTGTCTGTCTCATCATATACAAAAAAATGTATACTCTATAAGTATTCACTTACTATGTATAATAGAGCTTGATCCCGACCAATATCTGTGATAAGCTTATCTCATGTGTAAAACAAAGTCTTTGCAGGGACAATTGAGTGAGCGCCTACACGAACAAACAAACAATGATAATGATACATATGTACGATGAAGCCAACTGCACATTTTAATTTATAATTAACAAAATAATTGATATACGTATATGTATTGAAATAAAAAATTTGATGATGATGTTGATGATTTCATTATATTGATTAATGCTGTTTCGATCTTGCAATTTCAGATTATTCAATATTCAGCTAAAATGGTATCTGGTCGTCCATTATTATATCTGTCACTGCCCGGTGTAGCATTTATTCTTGGGGTCTTTTGGTTTCGACGTAGAAATAAAAATCGTTTAGATAACGACGATGATGGCAAAGGAGGTGATGGTGGCGCTTTTAGCAATAATAACCTGAAAAAAGAGGAGTCTTCTTCGTTGTTCTTATCAGATGATACAGAAGCAGCAGCAACAGCCATACAAAAGAACCATGCCAACGGTGTAACACAGAATGGGAAATTACCAAATGGTATCGCTGTCTCTAGCATCTCAATGAATATCAATGGAAATCCATCGACAGATGAAGAGAGTCCGACTACAAAACTATTTGGCAAATCGGCACCAATAAAGATACAAAACAATGGTCGCTCATCCTCTGGTAAACAACAGCAACAACAGGTGGATTCGGAAATACTAAAGATAAAAATACAAGATGCGGAACAGAAATTATTACGTTCAATTGATGAAGACTTTGAGAATTTGTCATCGCCAGTTGATTTACCAGATTCCATTAATAATCGCTCTTCATTTTACGCACGTACAATTTCGGCCAAGACCAATGAACCCGTCGTAATTAAGGCAACCCGTACACCTAAAATATCACCAGAGAATTCATTTTTGGAAAATAAATACACAAAGGAATGCGAGCAAAATAACAATAATAATAATAACAATAATAATAATTGTGAAACTATTGAGGAACGTGATATTGCTGTTGCTGCACTAGCAGATGGGGCGACTTTGTCATCAACAGCAACAACTGAAAGAACATCAACATTAACACAAACACAAAAACCAGCAACATTAACACTGTCAACAACATCGTCGGTATCAACATCTGCCATGTCTGCACTTTCATCAGCCACTGCAGGAACAACAGAAAATGACAAGGTTTTATCATTGAATCAGAAACAACAACAACAACAACAACAACAACAACAACATGAACAACAAGAGCAACAGGAACAGAGTAATACAAACTTAAAATTGTCGAATAACATTGAGCAAACAAATCTGGATGATGTTGCAAATGTCAATCAAAAGCGTAATGTTGATTCAGCCAGTCCATCATTGAGTTTGTGTAGTGAGCAGTCTGGCGATTCGGGTAAAGGCTCTAGTCTGCCACGCTCAGAAGCGATAAGCGGCAAGATCAAATATGAATTCTTCTTTCCAACAAACCTCATCGGACAACTGTATGGACGCAAACGATCGTTTATTAATCAAATCAAGGCAAAGACATCGGCTAGTGTGTCACTCAACAAGAATCGTCCCATTCATAAAGCACGCATTTGCACAATTGAAGGCGCAGAGGCCGAAATTAATGGTGCTTTAGCTATGATACGTTCACGCCTGCCATCGAGACGCTATCCCAATTTTACAATGCAACGCATTCATTATGCATTGCCACAAACCGTAGTTCCTCTATCCTCAGAAAGTGAATATAGCTTGCGCGTAAGTCTTAAACATAATATATTTTCTTTTAATTTCTGAATTTCAAATTTTGTGTTTTGCTTGCAGCTCAAATTGATTGAAGGCATTAACAATGATGTTGTTGTTACAACTGTTATGACGGGTGGACATATTTTTGTGCAACATCCATTGCATCCAACGCATCCATCACTGCCATTGCTACAGAAAGGCCTCTATGATAGCTATACAAACGGTGAAACACCATTGTTGCCAAGTATGGAAATAAGTGCGGTTTGCGTTTTGCCCGTCAATGGCATTTGGTACCGTGTCCAAATTATGGAACAAGATGTCGAAAATAAGCAGCATTGTCTTGTTAAGTTTTTAGATTTTGGCGGTTACATGAATGTTCCATTCAATGAGTTGCGTCAAATACGTTCGGATTTCATGGTAGTTCCATTCCAAGCAACAGAATGCATGTTGTCGAACATAGCTCCAATTGGTAAATTATAAATTAAAATTTCTTTTAACTCATTTTTGACTTTCTCCCAAACACAGAAACATTATAGATTAATCAAAATTGTCTTGTATTTGCACATAACATATCACATCACTCGATAAGTCGCAATGTGGCAACATACATACATCGATAGATGGTGATGGCTAATGAAAAATTGTCAATCTTAAATCAATGAGACAAAATTTCATGACAATTAGCATTTGTTTGCACGTTACGTTTATGGTTTTTGAAATGTTATACTATTGCTATTTTCAAATTAAAGAAAAAAAGAAGTGTATTATGATGGAAAATAAATACCATGTCAGCAAAGCACATATATCTATTATAAGAACTCATCAGTTGAATGGATGTTAAAAGTTGAAAACATTTAATATGTGAGTGAAGCTCATAATGGCACGAATTCAAGTTCGATTCGAATTGAATCATATACTGTGTTCTCTTTGATCATTTTGTACTTGCTAGCAGACATCACACAAATGCTCCAGTCAAAGGTATTAGTGTCAAATGCTGCCTATTTCAATAGTTAGCCTTGTGACATATTGAGTGATATAGTGTGTTAAAGTCGTCGAGCAATTGTTTTTTGTGACTAACACATAATATCCATATAACCAATTAAACTGAAATATTTCACCAAGTTGCAGGCAATTGTAAGTTTCGATTGGCAAAAACGTGTTTTCAATTTAGTAGCTTCAAACCAAAAACTGTTAACATGTGACATTATTTGTATCATTCTCAAGTTTTTTTTTTTAATTACTGTATAGGTTTTGATTAACATTGATTATTATTTAGTATTAATTATGGTGATATTATTTTTCGTTTTTTTTTTGCAGGATCACATTGGACCCAAGATGCCGTAGATATTTTAAGCAACCTTACCAAAGGCATTGTATTGCAGGCACAAGTCGCTGGATATAACAGCGAGAATATACCAGAAGTCTATCTATTTGCTAATTTAGGTCCAAATGTGAGTATTCTGCTCCGACCGGCAATGGGGAGCTGATCAATAAAATACTGATATGCATTTTGTATGAGGCTAAACTCTAAACTCTTCGGTTTCAACATTTTGCATGATGATGTATTGATATTTGCAAATATTCAAATACTCCTTATTATGGCAAATATAATTGGTTTATGGGAGAAGCTCTTGGTATTGCTAGTGCTGCTCGGTCATATTGCTGACCGAGAAGAGCAACAAGCAACAAATATGTGAAGATATGGGAGCAACTTTAAGCAAGAAAAATGTGTCCTTTTGAATGCGGGTAATGTATGCATTGTCAGCGAAAGACAGGCTCTCATCATCCTGTATATTTGCCTTACTAAATTGCTCCGCTGGATTTTTCATTTTAATTCTATTTATTTTTCTTTTCATTTTAAATTTTATACGAGTATACCTATATATAAGTACATAATTCGCGTTCGATACATTTGAAAATTTCAATCTGTAAAATACAATTTTATAAATTTGAATAATAATTTTTTTCTTTTTTTTCCATTCATTTGCAGAATATTATCTTTATTAATAAGGAATTAGTTGCCAGAAATTTGGCACGTTGGGTTGAAATTTAGAACTGATTTTACTTATATGCCTTCTAAAGAACAACATCCATCATCAACACACAATCATAATAAATAAATACATGATTAAACAAAGAAGCAATATTTAAAGAAACAGATTCAGAAACAGCAAAAACAAAAACAAAAACATTTACAAAACAAAACAACAACAACAACAATACAAAATTTGAGTCCTATTACAAACAGTCTTAAGTAACAAAAACAAACAAACAAAATGATAATAGTGATTAAACAGAAATAACATATATACTAATATATATATATATATATATCTATATATAAGTTAAGTAAATGTATAAGAGAGACAATAGCACTACTTCATATGGAATTGGTAAAGGAAGAAAGGAAGGATGGATGGAAATGAATGATGAAGATAAATTGAACTGAGTTCAGTTGAGCTGAAATAAACAGAAGAGAAAGAAAAATTGAAATGATAGTGATTGATATAATGAAATTGATTTAAAGTTTTTTATACAAATTCGCTACTATTGTACTAGTACATCATACTATACTAGACTGCACTTGACTTTTAAAATTAACATAACAAAATCATCATTGGTAATTGTCAGCATGGCGGAGGAGAAAAAGGGTTGGGAAAGGAGTAGCCTTTATAGCAAATCAAAACAAAAACACAAGTAAAGAAAAAGGAAATGAAAAAAATCAACAGTAAAATTTTGTTGTAGTCATTAGCTCTAGGCGCTACTAGTGTTTTTTTTT
This sequence comes from Amiota albilabris, assembly GCA_037040105.1. Classification (NCBI taxonomy): domain Eukaryota; kingdom Metazoa; phylum Arthropoda; class Insecta; order Diptera; family Drosophilidae; genus Amiota; species Amiota albilabris. The sequence continues at coordinate 24,264 of JBANCV010000246.1, forward strand.
CTATATTCAATTTCGTAAGTTTTTTTTTTTTAGAGTAGCGAAGGAAGGATGATGAGTTGAGTTTAAGTCAGCTTTCATCATTGTGGTCGCAAAGATGTATGTTGTTTGTGAGTCAGTTTAATGTATGAACATGATTATGGACATGGATCTGGACCAGTTTTTTAATCATTAATGAAATAAATAAATATAAATATAGCAGCTTCTACAGTGGAACAACACAGAATAGAACAGAATAGAACAAAGTAACCAAACAAACAAATAGCCATTAAAGCAATCCATCAACCAACTAACCAATTAACAAATTAACTAATCAACAAACAAATCAAGCAAGTTTTTACTGACCAAGTAACTAACCAATCAACTAAATAATAAACTACAACAATCGCCTAAGATATTACCATACTCAGCTTTTAAGTAGGCAAAAGAAAACAAAGTGTAAATATAAAGTAAAATTATTATATATAAAATATATCGAACCATAACTTCAAAAGGTCGATAACTCAAAAAAACTCGTTATAGATGAGTTCGTTACAGAGAGGTTCAAATATATGAAAAAATTGAATACAAAACACACTGTGTCTACTTGTGTGCCTTCGTTATAGAGAATTATTCGCTATTGGGGAGTTCGTAATAGAGAAGTTCCACTGTTGAAAATTTGCGATTTTCTCGAAATGTTGTTTTTCGATTTATCGCCCTTTTGTAGTTAGAATGCGTTATATATATATATATTTTTTTTTTTATATATACATATATATATATATATATATATACCTATATATAAAAGAACATTTGATGAAATAAACAAATCTAAAATACATATATTTAAAATTTATATAGAAAAAAAAAAAAAACAAATCAAAGATAAAAAAACCATTATGATTATTAGTTACAATCCATAATTAACTTTTATTATAGAGAACTTTAAATGTTTTTTTTTTTTTTGTAATTTTATTTAAATTAATTAAAAACTTTGATTACTTTAAGCGAGATGTATAATTGTTTGTAATTGTAAATAATATAAGAAATTATAGCGTTATGAACATCCAACATATTTAAATGTTTTTTTTAAACACAATCAGCTCATAATAGTACAACCGATTGTATCTATCTATATATATATAATAATACTTAATTATTTGTATTATTTAATTAAATTATGAAAAGCAAAAAATAAATGTATAAAATTCATACATAAAGAGAAGTTACTACGATAAATTTAAATAAAAGAGAAGTTGGATAATTGTTAAGAAAGATAAAAAACAAATTAACAACAACATAAATTGTAACAAATTTCGACGACTGTGTAACGACTGTGTTTCGTCGTTATACCTTTCACACGCAGATAATCAAAGTATTGTATTGGATTGGCATAGAAAGAAAAGACCGATCAGACGGACTTACACAGCTTAATCAACTCGTTTCGTCGAGCTCAACGAGAATTTAATACATACATACATATATATAATGGGGTCTCTCATAAAGGGAACCGACCAATTTCATGTCTTTCAAACACAATTGAAAAAATTCTTCAAACGTTCTAATTTATTATTAAATATTCTTTATGTTCTCTTCTTCCGAGCTAAAATTTTATCTATGCAGCTTATAATTCGATTTGCTATGTGCATATGTATATAGATAGATTGATTATAAAATTGTCTATTAATCTGTGTGAAAGGTAATAAAAAAAAAGTCGGAATCAAAAGCCTTATATAATAAATAGCAATACACGCAAAGCAATTGGTAAGGATTTTTAGCAAAATCCATTAAAAAAATATAAATCATATACATATATTGAAATATTTTAATTTCTCCTCAATACATCAAATATTGTAAATAAAGTAAATAGGATACTCTGTATCCTCTCCTCTCACATTTCATCATCTTAATGAGGAAAACAATGTATTGTATGCAATGTAAATAGTTTTAATAATTAATGTAAAAATGTGCTGCAAAACAAGGAAAATTTTATTAATTCATTTCTATTTTTTTGCCATTATACATTACATTTGAAATTATCGTCGTTATCTCATGCTGATCAAGAAATACATACATCCTTATTGGGTCATATTTCTCAGCTTTTGATAGTTACAATAATCATAATAAAAGGAGGAGAAGAAAAGGAAGTACTGATATAGAAAACAATGAACTTGCAAATTCAGCTTATTTGATCATTATTTCATAAATATCCAATCGAGAAGAAAACTTCTCATTCATTATATAATATACATACGTATGTATATCATTACATTATTATCGATCATTGATCATTGACCATTGACAATGGTATGCATATATGTATTTGTGCCATTCATGTTGATTTTTATTGTCAGGATCATCTAATGTGTTAGAAAAATATTTTTTGTTTTGAAATACATACATACGTATTTGCCTTTTGAGAGATATTTTGTATCAGGGAATTATTTATTAACTGAATTCACTTACACGTAATAATAATAATAATAACAACAACAACAACAACCAATAATAGTAATAATAATAAAAACTTGTTAAAATCATAATAAAAATAAATAAAATAATAAAATAAATAAATAGAAAAACAATAAAGAAAAATAAAAATCCAAAATAAGAAACGAGTTTTGAAGTAAATACATACTTACATATGCATTTCTTAAGTGCATATGAATGAATTTGTTGTTTGAATATTGATTCGAGAAGAGAAAAAATACAATAGAACATAAAGGTTCTTTTAAGCTATAATCTTAGGGTGCATTAGACATGAAAAAGCAAGAATATAAGAACTTTGGTCTCACCAAAGCACACTTAACAAGAAGATGATTGGATTGGACTGATTGATCTGATTTGGAACTCTACCTAGAAAACCGAAGAATGAATTCATACCTTTATGATTGGTTTGTCTGGTTTGTTGTATGCCATTAAATTCATGGTCGAATTGCGGTGTCTGAATCTATTTGTTTATTATAGAGAAAAGAAGACCATTAATCTAATACTGAGATGATGGGTATCCACTATAACGAAGTCTTAGGGGACCAGTGGATCATTTTGCTAAAGAAAAGTCTTAAAATGTTGCATCCCTTAACGATTAATATCAGCCATTCAAAATAATGTGTGAAGTGTAAAAAAGAAAAAAAAAAAAAAAAAAAATGGAAAATGTCTATAAAAAAAAAAATATGTAATGAGAAAAAAAGGAGGATAAAACAATAAATTTAACATAGGATCAAAAAATTAAATGAAATTGACACAATAAATTTCAAGCAAAACAGAATTAAGAAACAAAAAAAAAAAATTGAATAGAAAGTTGAAGAGGATACCAACCAGTCTCAAATGTAAAACAAAAACATAAAAAACAAAAAGAAATATTTATTCATCTATCGTTCGAGACTATAAACTATTAGAAACAAATGTATTCTAAATACTTATTATAAAAATAAGAACAAAAAATAAAAAACATCTTCTGTTTGAGTGATTATGAGTTTCAAAATCAACAACTCTAATCATAAAATTACATATACGTATGTATATCTATGTAAGAGTAGGCACATCTCGGGTTCATAACTAGGTAAGATTGCCAGATCAGTTATTTATATAGCTTCGCAGCACATTGTAAGCATAAGCAGGCTTCTTATTGTCAAAATTACAGAAAAATCAATAGAAAATGAAATTGAATTCGGAAAGCAAGAAAAACTATTTACACACACACACACATGTAAAGTGTTTGATCTGATCTATTGTCATAAGTATATTTAAAAATACTATACACACGTATGTTGTATATTTTCGAATTCGAAATTTATGCGCAAAAATTAAACTAAAAATTTATAAAAGACAGCGAATCCATAAAAACAAAATGTATATTTTTTTTTTTCAATTTCTTAAAAATGCCTTTCACAATCCATTGACGCCAGGATGCACTTGGAAGAAACAAAAAAAAAAATAAAAACATAAATTATAAACATAAAATGTATACTCTTTTGGGCGAACAATAATTTTTTTTATTTTGTTTTAATTAATACAATAATAATAAAATTTTTTATTTATATTTTATATTATTTTCTATTATTTTATTTTTAGGATATATTCAATAATATATTTTATATAATTAATATAATTAATATACAATATAAACAAATACATTTTAATATACATAATATATATTTTAAAATATTATTATTATTATTATTATTATTATTATATTTATTTTGATGATTTAAACTAAATAAATGCCAAAAGGCAAAAGTGGTCTTATTCTTAAATTAAATGATACAATATGTTTGTTTCACTTAAAAACTTTGTCGGATTCATTGTTCGATTGTTTTAAGTTCCATTTACCTTTTACACAAGTCGATACTGAAGAAGTTTTGGAAAATACTTACCCTCTATAATTTGAACTAATCGTTCTTATATCGATCCCTTTGTTTATGGCTGGCAACATTTCATACATATGCTGCAAGAATCGACTAACGACACACAATGTTTTTCAAGTGTTTTTGTTATGTTTGGTAGTTGCGATAAATTTTAAAACAGTTCGAATTGTAAGTTAATGTGTCTTCCTCCTGAGGACAGACTGAACAAAGCATACAGCGCTGCTTTTTTTATTAAAAGTATTGATTTTAGTATGTAATGCATATAGTGTAGCTCCAATAAATCGGTTGGTTATTTTATAGTCTAAAGTATAAACTGAAATAATTTATAGGGTACCTAGCCACAAGCCCTTTGACATGTCCATTTAAAAAGGTTAAATTAAATTGGATAGGTTACTATATTTAATAAAGGAGGATATTTAATGAATTTTATCCAGACATGTAATTTTGAGGAAAGTGGAGGAAGCTCTCAATCGTACATAAAGTAGAATATATCCGACGGTGGCAACAAGCAGGGAATTGGATTGGAGTTTTGGTAGAATTAAGTTTTTAATACACATGAACATATGCATGTCACGCAATACGTATATATTTTTAATGTGAATCCTAATATCGCGCTCCACGCCTGTGACAACCCTCAGAGAAGGAGCGGAATCTGCTTCCCGAGTGCCCAAGAAACCAAAACAAAAAATGTATCTTACACTGATTTTTGATGCAGAGTTAGCGGAGTTCACAGAGAAAACTTTCGTTATTAAATAAATTTTAGTTTCCTAGTATCGTGGATAAACTATCCTTGCAGATAGATAGTGAAACATTATTCCAGTGATATGGTTCGTGGATATTATCTAGTTTTGAGAAACTTATACATCTCCGTATGATGGACAATACTTTAAATGTATGTCGACATTTTGAAGGTTGTTGGCAATCCTTGGTCAGGATTATGGTAGTGGAGTAAAAAATCTTAGGAATCAGGATGTGTGTCGTTTGAATAATCTGCCAGATTTGGAACTTAAAAATTTAATGATGTTAAGATTTTTCCTGAGATTAATAAAAAGTTGCTTAAAAGTAAGTCACTTATCAATAGTGATGTCAAGAATCTTTAGAAAATTATTACATACCTATACTTACTCTCATAGTAAAGGTTAATAGGGGAATTGTACAGTTACGCCTTTAAGGTGTTAAACGAATTAATCTAATCTTAGTATTTATATTTCGCAAACATTATCGCATAATAGGCATATAGGAACAATTTATTTTTTTTAAACTTATAATTGTGTCATTTAGAGAGTATAAGTTTTTCGTATTGTATTTAAGTTTTCTCAATGCATTCGATTTGTACAAGATATTGCAAGCAAATTCAAAAAGTGCAAATAGGTAATTTTTGCTCTTTTTTTCCAAAATCCCAAGCGGCAAGCGAGGTAGACGCAAGCAGCTGCCTTGGAGTCAGTCGAACATCCCCTCAAGTAATTGCCATCGTGTAACACCTTGAAAATGTTATTGGCACGGTCTATAATAGACTGAGTCAAATTTATATGATCTGCCATTGAGGAAATCTCTTAGAATCCAGCTATAAGCAAAAGTTCGGAGTTGCCTTTTGTTTGAACATGGTTGTTGTATTTGGCGACATCGTTTTGATCGAATGATGCTGCTGCAGTTCATGGTCCAATGATCGTTGTTAAATTATTGCCTCTAAGTAGTGGATTTTCGGGACCAGTACAGCACTCGGAATTGCAAAATGTACGCCGCTCAGGTCTAACGTCAATAACACGATCTCCAACAACTAGGCCACACTCTGGGCAAAACATATCACCCGCGCTATAATCTTCAATTAAATCCGCTTCAGAATGTTTATAGCAGCACACTTTATCGTAGAAATTTCTATTTACAGCCATTCTAGTAAGTTTATAAATATTGTTTTTAAAAATTTCACAAATTCTAATTTCTTGTAGATGTTGACGTAACCGGTAATAACAGAGTTAACGTCGTTTTTATAACAAAATAATTAATAAGGATAGTAATGACTTTAAATCTTCTAATTAAGAATCTATTAATTCTACCTGTTGAATTCATATGGTAATTAGGGTGCAATCCCAATATGTGTTAATTTACAAATAAAAATTAGAATACAATATTCGTTATAAATTCTCCCATGTTTCATTTTCTTGATACGTCCACATGCACCAAATAATAATAAACTTTGAACCGCAAGGAGCGATTGGTCATGATCGCCTTCACCATGAGGGAAGGTTTTCGGACCGAAATCCCAACGGGATAGTTGCAGTAGAAAGAGTTACACCCCGATGCGATCGAACGCAGTTGCCACTATGGTAATGGTTGTGGAGGTTCAACAAAGAATCAGGGATTAAGGCTAATAAGTTTAGATTTGGTAATGAACCACATCAGCCGGTTTGTCATTATTTTTTCGACTGTTTTGGCCAAACATTAAATTATAGAACTTACAGTTGTTTATTTATGCGTAGCTGTCGAAGCATGAGGTATGAAATTCGGTCGAGCCCAGGCGTCTCGTGTAATGCAAAAAGCACTTTCTTACGAAAAAACTCGCTAATAAGAACTGTGTGTAAATCGGTGATTCCTTTTTGTAAGTATATATATGTTGTTGAAAGTAAGAAAATACGAGCTTCTAGAGGCGGATTAAATGTTGAGAGCGCCCTAGGCTACACTTCATAGGCATCTGTCAGTTATACATTTTACAAAATAATAATGGAGGGTAGGATACGTGTATCCTCCTTAGCAGGCAGGCGTGAATGAAAAATGTGATGAGGATGAAGAAACCAAGACGGATAGAATGTGGAAATCCGACATCTCTGTGCCTTTGTCTTCGTGAAAGAGATGTGTAATTAATTGTACATATTGTAAACAATTTGGAGATGAATGTTCTTTTATCATTATTATGTATGTAAGATTTAATATTTAACATAAATATATAAGAATAATAATGCTATGAATAGAATTTTTTATTTGAAGTTGGTAAATAATAAAAACAATCATATTTGTCTTGCGAAAATGTCAATAACATCGTCATATTGTAGTTTAAAGATAGCAATGAGTTTGATTCATTTATTTTATTATGCTTTTCACGTCATGAAGTTTGTAATGCAAAGAAGGAGATATCATTGACCTCATAAAATAAGTATATTCTTGATCAGTGCGATAACACGAATTGATCTAGTCATGTCCGTCTGTTTGTCTCTATGTATTCAAACTAGTTCCTCAGTTTTTGAGCTAGAGAGCTGAAATTTTGTACGAAGCCACGGACCATTAGGGGGTACCTCCCATACAAGCCCCCTACTCAAATTCATGTTCTTATTAGAAAAACTTTTTTTTGGTTTTTTATGCTATCATATTGAAATTTGGACACATATTCATCAACCATATAAATTTCAAGATCTTAGCTTTACTGGATCGTATAGGTTTCATATAAAAAACTTTTTCTAGGGGCTGCGTGAATAGTATTAGATCTTCGGCATAGTCGAAGATATCCTTCTTTCTGGTTTTTAATTTTATTTATAAACAAAAACTAGTTTAAAATTATAAATTATAAACTAGCTTAAATGACAAGAGCACTGGCGTCGTAGGCCTTCAGTTCGATGTTATGGATATGCTAAGTATTTAAACATTAGATTTTAAAGAAAGCAAGTAAATAATAACTAGTATGTACAAATAAAAATACGTAGGTGATGTGTGTAAGAGTTAAATTAATACTATTAATGATTTAGATTTGATTGAAAATATTGGATGCTATAAGGGAGTTCATAGTGATTGTTACGTTGGTTGCTTTTGGATTGATAAGGAAGAGTAGAGGGTCTACGGGTTGAAAAACTTCTTTGTGTTTGGTTCAAGAGCTGGGCTATATTTTATTATGAGTTCGTTTGAATTTTAGTTAGTGTTCCCACATAGCGAGCAGGTGCTAAGTAGGTTTTAGTCTATGTAGTGGAGGTGAGATAGGATACTGTGACCTGGTCTTAGGCGAGAGAATTTAATCTGATCAATTTGATCAACGTGTTTGAAAAAGACAGTGCAGGGGCTTATTGTTTGTTACCACTTGGTGGTTGTATGGTGAAGTGTTTGTTGGATTATTTGATGTAGCATATTTTTGTGATATCTTTGAATGTCGCTAATGTTTATGTTTTCTGTAAGGTTTGTTAGTAACACCTTTGGCAGTCGCATCCGCAAGCTCATTGCCTCTGATATTGAAATGTCCAGGTATCCACAGGAGTTTAAATTTTAGAAAAAATTGTATTATTATGTTACGCACAGCTGAGGGATAATAGCCACATATGTTAATATTTTTGATTGCGTCTATCGACGACAAAGAGTCAGAGCAGATGCAAAATTTCCCAGGCAACTAAGTTTGCAATTATCTCGGATGAGAACACTGATGAGTAAAAAGGAAGAAGACTGAATTCAGTGATGGAATTTTCGATTGTAACGGCAAATATTGTGATGCCATTGATTTGAGAACCGTCCGTGAAAATATGTTTGTATTCTTTTGTGTCATTTCTTGCTTCAGCAAACTTTGCGCGATGTATGTGAGGTGCTGTATTGGCTTTTGTAAGTATATGCATGGATAAGTTAATAATAGCCTCATTGTTGAGTAACCAGGGGGCAAGTGCTTTTATATGAGATAAAGGGTAGAGGTGTAGTATGTTGTTTGATATGCACATGTGGATAGCTCCGTCTATTGTAGGTTGATATCTGGGTTTCTTAAGAGGGTTGTACTTTTTAACAATGTTGTAAATAGATGAATTAAAAGAAATAATAAGTGCTAAGTGAAAGATCTGTTTAGTTAGATGGTTTTTTCTTATTGTTATTGTTGTTTATTGGTGTGGTACGGAATGCCCAAAGGGCAATTCTGAGCTGCCTGACGTTACTCTGCAATCGTATTTATGCTTTCTATTTACATATGTGAAAGTTTTTCCATTTAGTTGGTGAAAGTTGGCACACCATGTGTTAATGGATGAAAATATTGGTCATAAGTATATTTTGTGGACGTTTTTCGTTTTTTAGTTTAATGACTGGGTTTAAGTCATTTGCATAGGACTTGATGCCAATGTCTTTATGAAGGGCAAGCGTTGATGTAAGTTTATTGTAAGCAATAACTAATAGTACACTCAATAGAGGAGATACCTGAGGTATACCGTTATAATGACGAAGAGTATGTTGAAACAAAGCGTACAACAATTTTTCGATTGGACATAAAGTTTTCCACATAGTTTAATATCTTAAGGCCAACTTTCCATTCAGAAAGTTGATTAAGAATAGAGTGGGCTACAATTTTGTCAAAGGCTTTTTGAGATGGTTGATGCTATGAGGTGGTCTATGTATAGGAGGCTGTCAATAGTTGATTTACTTTTTTAAAACCAGTTTGATTGAAATGTATAAGTTTATTATTGGTAATAAACCATCAAAGGCGTTATGTGACTATTTTATTTGGGACTTTAGAGAGGCACGGTTCAAGTGATATTGGACAGTAGGCATTTATTGCTGTTTTATCTGCTGAGAGTTTTAATACGTATGCTGGTTTTGCATGCTTGTGGTATATAGTGTATGAGGATTAGGTTTTGAAATTTGAGTTCTCTGAGTCAAGTACCTCTGACGAAATCAATTTTTTTTGTGGTGGGTGAAGATAATTTTTTACTCTTTCTTGGCAGAAAAACTCCAATCACCGCTGTAATTTCTGACTGCCGTCGATAAGCAAAATTTTAAGGCTTTGTTAATGTTTTCGATAAATTGTTTCAAGTTCTTTATTTCTTAGAACCTTCAGAATTGCGTTGGTTGTACGTAGAATTTGTCCGTCTAAAGCTATGGCGATTTATTTAATTATTTATTTATTATTTCATGGCAAAGTACTATCAAGCAAAAGAATGTACGTAAGTAAAATAAATTAAATTAATCTCCAACCCGGTGGGGAAATTTAATTTGTTAAATAGCAAGCTATGCCCCTACTCACAGCCATTTATAGTTAGAGACAAAAAATAATAATATCAGGAGGAATGATAATGCAGGTTACCTATCCAGCAAAGCTTATCGAAACCTGACCAGAGCTCGCAAATAACAATCAATACTTTGAGATTGTCTCTAAAAAAACACCGGGTTCTAACAGCCATTATGAATAACAGTTTAACAGAAACACTTTTAACATTGATTTATGGGTTTTCTGTTAACTCGCAATCAAACCAATTTTTTTCAATTTTTTTCCGTCGGGTTTTTCTCGGACCTTTTGATGAAAAAATAAATTCAAATGGTTTTTGAGAAGCCACACAGCAATGATCGGCTGTGTATGCGCTCCTCTCTCAAACCTTCCCTATGTTGTGTATTTTATTGTAATATTATCCAACAACAAGTTGTGTGCATTATTTATGAATAGAAAAAGAGATCTTTCTTTGTAGGTGAGAGTAGCCTCAAGTGTACATGCAGAGCTATATTCTTTTGCACCATATCTCTTTCTTTATCATTCTCTCTTGTGTGTTCTGATATTATCCAACACCAAATTGTGTGTAATAATTTCAATGAGAAAAACAGCTCTTTCAACGGACATCACAACAACAACACTGAAAGACCAACCATATTTCGCTCTGGTGTTGCAGAAACACTTATTTCTGAGTGCTCGCCAAAGTGCTTAAATAGAAACCGATGACCGAGTACACAAGCAAATCAAAAATAAATGTTCAGCGCTGAGAGAAACCGTTCGGTTTTTATTTCGGTTCTTCAGTGAGCAGTGCGCATTGAAAATATGTGTTGACTTTTATTTGCGAGCTATGCTTAGGATCAAAAAGAACTCTAAGATCATTACATGAGGAGACCCTGTCAAGATGGACGTTATCAATCGTGTAAATACACAAATGTGGTATACACCGATGATATATCATAGACTTACACTTAGAGCTATTAAGAAATAAAAGATTAGTTAAGCACCAAGTATGCAATGAATTCAGATCCTCTTGCAACCTAAGATGAGAAAAAGAATTATTAAACGAAAGTCAAAGTTTTACACCATTAGTATACTTCTTAACACGACAATGTGAGATGGAGGGAGGAAGATCATTTATAAAAAGGCTAAAAATAAGTGGACCTAGATGACTACCTTGAGGAACTCCCGAAGTTACATCGATAATCTCCGGAATAGAATTCCTAAACATCACTCTTTGAGAACAATTTTTCAAATATGATTTAATCCAGCTTAGGAAAGCTAGACTAAAGCCCATAATATTCAATTTACATAAAACAAGGTCATGATTAACTGAAACAAAGGCTTTGGAAAAATCAGTAGGAATAACTGAATTTAAATATGCCCCTGTACTTTGATATATCCGATTTATTACTAAACACAAAAATTAATAAACACAAAGACAACAAATTATTATTATTTTTTTTAAATACACATTTTGCCTTTCAATTTTTCCGTTTATACAATTCTAAAAATATATGAAATGTTCTTTTGTAGGCTTTTCGTGAATGATCTCTGGCGTAAGGCAAGCTCCAACAATATTCAGCCATCATATGGGGCACCTCAACTTCCCTGATAACGCTCATCCATAGTACGTATGTCTTGGTAAAATCTTTCTCCCTGCTCTTCGCTGAAATTAACAAGATTTTCTAGAAAATTATCTATGTGAGAGTGCAATTATGTAGTGTATTTTGATACTCATGTTGCAACCTAGATCTTTTAAGGTCTGATTTCCTATGTCCAAGAAAAATGTTCAGTTTTTTTGTACTTAATCCTGGAAACTTTCGTGAAAGAAATTGAAAGCACATACCGTTTTAGTGAAGGGCCCTTGCAAACTGTTTCATAAACCTAAGTTTGATGTGTAATGGTGGTAATATTATTTAATATTTTGTATTCCAAGTATATTGAACTTAATAAATAAAGAAAAACGTAAAACGCGAGCATAATATTGTATGACAAACAGTGCCGCTCACTTGAATAACTCTAACCGCTCGTTTTAGGTTGTTTATATTCTTGCAAATCTTCAATTTATTTTATCTTTAAAGTACCGTTCATTAAGCTATTTTAAGAAAAAGAGATAAGACAAAATCAATTGCCGATTAAATATTCAATAAATTTTATTATTTAGCTAAATTGTTATGAATTTGGTTATTAACGTTCCATGCGTGTGTATAACCAAAATAAAAACCATCTGTTCCGAAAGCTAAATCAGAACTCACTGAGGTAAGGCTATTAGATTGTAACCGGTAATTCCACAGTGCCAAGTTTAAGCAATATATCAAAATTATTGTTGTTTTGATCCTTCCAAAACATTAATTTTTGATATTTAATAAAGAGAAGGCTTAGACGAACCAAACCATGAAGTAAATACAATATTTGATGGCGTTCCTTCAGCTGATTTTCAATAATCAATGAGATAGCATTATTATTTATTGAGTAGCTTCGTAACTTGTCACCGTGAATACGCCGAAATAAGAAATGCATCTTATGTATGACTATGTTATTGGTATGTCTATGCATTCTATTAATGTATTTATGAGACATTCTCTTTACTTAATTCATTTTCGACTAAGGTCTTTATGAATTTCAAAATTGCTCACATCCCAATAGGCCCTTGCTATTGTACGTAGAGCCATGGTCTGGTATCTTTGTTGTATCTTAATAATGGAGTTACCCAATGCTGCATTGCTGAGTTCTAGAGTTGAACTTTGTTATCTATATTACACAGTGGTCTAATAAGGAGCCTGTGCATCTTTCTAGTTTCGATTGTAACTAGTAAGCAGAGTCATCAGGATCCTTCAAATTTTTTTTCCGAAAAGACTACATGCTCCCATTCCTTGGTCCAAGTCATATTCGATCGACAGAAATCATACCTTTGCATCTTTCGAAATTGGTTTTTTTTAATTTCAGACGATTTATATGTTTAGTATTCTAAATAATTCTTTGTCCAGTCCGCACGCACGCTTTAACACTAGTGTTTTCTTTAATTTTTCACATTCTACAGCCATATTTTGTAAATTTTTTATTTATTTTCTATTGATTAACATTACAAAAACGTGTGGAAATAATAAAAAATTTATAATCCGTTCACTTTAGCTCCATGTGGCCATCTTTTGTCTTGACTATGGCATTCAAACGGTTAAAAAATCAGTTGCATGCTGCACGAATATGATCTTGCGGTATTTTGGCTCATTCCCGTACAATGGCTATCTTCAGCGCATCCATAGTTGCATATTTTTGAGTCTTCACCTTGTTCTTCAAGATGTCCCAGATGGAATGGTCCATCGGACTTGCATCTCACGAATTCGAAAGCCATTGTGTGGACGAAATTAAGTTTGGAACATAGTTTTTTAACCATTCTTGGTTCACACGAGCTTTATGAGACGATGCCGAGTCTTGTTGGATCGTCCAAGGTGTACGACTGAAATGTGTGCGTGCCCATGGCTTTAAAGCAGCTTCCAAATCATTTTCCCGATAGTAAGTCGCATTGACTTTGACACCAGGCTCGATGAAAACGATTGGACAGGGTACATTGGCGGTTCGAAATTCGCCACGTTCGTGCAAGCGTAAAAAATCCTTTGGGGTTTCGAGTCTAAATGTGAAAGATCATATGCCTTTTGGAATTTGTGAGGCTTTACCTTGAGCTTATTTTGGAATATACGCCTGATGCTTCGCTGGGATATTTGCAGTTCTTTGGCCATTTAATTACGACTGCGACATGGATTTCGTTCAAGTCAATCCTCCACTGTTCGAACCATTTCCGGTGATGTTGCTGTTTTTTTTCGTCCACCACCATAGCGTTTGGCAATGCTGTGTGTTTTATTATAACGATTTATGGTGCGATACACAAACATTTTATTTCCTTTTCCTGAGCTCACGAACAATAGATGGTTGTGGTTTTTCACTCAAATATAACGCAATCACACTATTACGTTTGAATTCCATTTCGAATAACTTTTGTTCTATAAAACTTAGACGCAAGTGCTTATGGTAGCTTGTAAACAATATATACAGCTGTCATTGATATGAATTTGACATATTTGATGACATCGCGTTACCAGATATACCGGTGTGAAGTCGGCTAACCTTATATTTATAAAATTTTTGCCTTTTTTGCGGAAACTATGTGACTTTAGACTGTAACACATTTTAATAATTGTACAAATGTCAATATCAACGGATTGTTATACAAGTGATAGTTTGTTTTGTTCATATGAATCAAAACAAAACTCCAAAACACTGTCAAAAAACAAGTTTCTAGTCGTTCTAATTTCAATCTTATGCCCTTACCTTCATACGCAACAGGAGGTTTTTGCTGAGGATTGCCCTCGATAACTGTCAAAGCGTTGTGGATTTCTGGAAAAAAACTCTTTAAAACTTTTGTAGGCATCTGGTAGAGCTGACTAGCGCAGTTCAGATAGACTTTTCACAGTAATTTTATTTAATTTTCACTACCTATTTGCGCTTGTAGAATTTTCCCATCTTTGTGTTTTACGTTATCGAACTGTAATTTGGGCATTATAAGTAGTATGTGTGTAGAGTATTGCTGGTTCGCCATAGTCGAAGATAACCTTCTTTCTGTTTTTAACAAGAAACATTTTATAAATCAATTGTTTACCTATTTATATTTTTCAAAATTTAATATCAGAAAAGTGCTGCTATTTCCAAAAATAATGACGCCATAAAAGCCAAATGGCATTTTGAAATGAATGTTCATCTTATTCAATAAGCTCATACCCATTAC
Source organism: Amiota albilabris (assembly GCA_037040105.1). NCBI lineage: Eukaryota > Metazoa > Arthropoda > Insecta > Diptera > Drosophilidae > Amiota > Amiota albilabris. Next base: position 39,316 of record JBANCV010000246.1, read on the forward strand.
ATCATTTAAGCAATTTTGAAAACCTCTCCTCAGATATACAGTTGATGCGGACGCAAGTTGACAATTTTTCAAACCAAATAGTTTTTTATTATGTTTATAATAAACAGTATTAAATACCATTAAGATGCACTTAAGTTTAATTGATCTCCACTCAAATAAGAATAGGTTATGAGGTTTCTTCAAAAAGTATCGCGAATTTTGAATTTACGCGGGCTACGTATATTCTACAGCTGTTTTGCTTGGACGTGTTTTGGCTCTTCTTCAATTTTTGCCTATTCCAAAAATATATAGAATAAAATTAAGTATGCGGAAGAATTCCGTATGTTGAAGCTACATTGGATCAAGGCAACGTTTAGCGGTGGAACAAAAAGTTCTCAGAAGGCCGAGAAGATGTGAACGACGAAGAAAGTTCCGGACCCCGAGCACGCCAAAAACAGACGAAAATATTGATAAACTGAATAAAATATTATTTGCCAATTTTCGAATCGCTAGAGAAGTCGATGAGGATCTAAACATATTCGATTGGCTTGTGCGATTCGATTTTAGCTAATGATTGCTCAGGACCTGTTGGACTCGGTCTGCGATGATTCAAATTTGCTTCAGAGGGTCATAACTGGTGACGAATCATGGGCTTATGGATATGATGTTGAAACGAAAGCTCAATCATCCCAATGGAAGCTGTCGAATGACCCAAGACAAAAATAGAAGATAAGCCAAAAAACGTGAAAGCAAATCAGTTGTCCAAAATTTAATTAAACATTCAAAATGGTCGATCTTTTTAGCATAAATGAGCGACATGAGTACCAACATAACGCCACAAAAAATCGAAAATCGAATATAAGTACGTAACCAGCGTAAATTGAAAATTCGCGATAGTTTTTGAACAAACCTCGTATATGGTTCTTATTATAAAATACTGATATTTTTCCTTGCTTTTTTACGAAAATAGGCTCTACAAAATATACCAAGCGAGTATACACTACTGGAAAAAGGAGTAAAAAGTACAGTAAAATTAAGAAAATATGAAAATATTATATTATAAATGAAAATGAGGAATCGCTACAACCATTTGTTATTTCTTTGGTAAGTTTTGCAATTAGTGTGGACACTGAAATAGATGCATATATTAAGTTAAAAATTAAGGCTCTGATTCGTAAAACAAAGTTAAATGGGTAGTGCACATCATTGTAGTACAGAGGAAAGAAGACTTGTATAACAGCTCCGACAAAAAAACTTACAAATTCAGCCAGAAAAAAACCATCATAACTCTGCCGGTAAAATGTACTTGGTGTAGATATATCTTCGGAGATGTATCGCTTTGCCAAAAACACATCTGCAGCAACATACAGATGCATTGTTATTTAAGCTAATAGCCGATTTTCCAAAGGAATATGGACGATAACAAGCGAAGTTGGGGCTGCTGTATCATTATGAACAACTGATCGACGTTGTTTATTAAGAGTAAAACGATCAAGTAGTTTGGTTACGAAAAAACTTTAAGAATGAGAACAAAATTGTACTTAAACATAAGACCTGATAAGGAAAAGATGTTGAAAAAAATGGTGTAACTTTCTTTCGAGTAATGAAATGAAAGTGAATTTGTTTGGTTATGATGCAAGAAGGAACGTTCGCCGTAAAGATCTTCATAGAAGGTTCACAAAAACACAGTCGAATGGTGGTGGCAAGGTAATGATTTAGGCTTTGCTGTTGATAGCAAGCGTTAGGTCCGATGGTTATGAAATGGGTATGGGTATGGGGACTTGTTCAACATAGTAATTCTACCGTTTGCGAAGGAAAACGTGGCCTATTTGTGAACGTTTCAAAACTCAACGAGCATAATGTAGATTTCGTTGAGTGGATAAATCAATATCCTGGCCTCAATCCTATCGAGTGCCCGTAGACTGAACTAAAGCTACAAGTTTTTAAGAAGACATGAAAAAATTTCAATTATGGAAAAAAATCCAAGAATCAATGTCCCTGTAGAGTCTAGTATCTATATAGAAACTATACCAAAAATAATAGAAGCAGTCCTTAAGAAAGATGGCGGTTATGCAGGTTATTACATAAGACAGATAGATATCTTTATCTTGATATACCTTTTTGTCGGTATATACGTACAGAAGTAAAAAGTATAATAGTAAGGATAACGTTTTCTGAGTAGATCAGTGATGGCGACTCATTCGTAAGAGAATCGAATTCCAAGAAGAATGATATTATTTATTATAATGGATTTCAATTCTAAAAAAAATTAGAAGAAAATTATATGCAATACTTTCATATCACAGATCTTTAAGCAAAGATACTTTCAGACGGTTCATTTCTGGCTAGATTGAAATGCTAATCATGTTTATTTTTTTTATGGGGGTGTATATATACAATGTGTTACAAATATCAGACTAGAATAAAGTGCAGATAAATACATTTATAAATAATATTAATCTTTTTCACTCCCAGAGAATTTTTATATGACCTTGTATTTTTTTCTTTCTAAATGTTAGCTCCACATTAGAAAACTGTGTATTCTTTTCATAATAATGTTTTATTAATTCAACACAGTACATAGGTATGTATTTAAACAAAATTTACTCTATGAGACCTCACTTCCAAAATTTATGACATGAGTAATGTTGAAATTTTATGATTGATTTTCATTTGATGGAACAAAATATCTGTGAATCGGGTTCATCTCATCACTATACTTTTATTCGTTTTTTTTCTTTCTTTTATTTAATCATTTCCGTATCAACTTTGCACAATTCATTCATACAGGTTATTCACCTAAATATACATTTTTTAATTCAGGTTATCAATTTCTTTTAATCTCTAAAATATGGACACGCTCCATTGGTGAAGAGTGCAGAATAATGCATACCATACTTAAAACAACTTTAGCGCTTTGTATTGCTTAAAAAGTCGGCATTAACAATTAACAAATAAATATTTTTTTTTTTTAATATGGCCCCCATAAAAACGAGTATAAAATGTGATTTTTGGTTTTACAATTGCGTGTGCCTTTTACCTATCTTTAGATAAAGATATGTTGGAAAAAACAACAACACATATTCGAATATGTTATATACATTAGGTGATCAGGTTAATAAAGGACTAATTCTCCCTCTGAAACCAATCTAAAGAATCCAAAAACAAAGTTAGGCCCCTAGTGACAATTTGATGCCCGAATCATCAAAGAAGGGTTGCGAGAAATGACGAGTACGACTTTGAAGAAGAGCAGGGGAGTTGTTGTGAACAAAGGTTGGGGTGTTTCATCTTGTTCTATTTTAAAACTAATTTTCCTTAAAAATAGAATTATACTCAGAATCATAAGTTTGAATTTCCACAACTATTCAATTTGTATAAACATTATACATTAATGATAGACTTTCTTATAAGAGCTTTCAATACACTCCACGACTAAGATCTCCATTTTGCGGTGGTATTACTAAATGCTGCTGTTAGTCGCCTTGGAAATGTATGATTATTATTTTGGAACAAAGATGGAACACTATATTTCTCAATTACTTTTTTTTTGACTTGGTGTGCCTTCGGTTTCGTACCGAATGATATTAACGGAACCCTATTACTAAGCCTTCGCTGTCATTCCGTCCGTCTGTCACAGGGCTGTATCTTATGAACCGTAATAGGTAGACAGAGTGCGTTTTTCTATTGCCACTATAAGAACAAAGAATAAAAATAAAATTAAGTTAAATACTAAATGCGGTCGTCTTACAAGAAATGTATGCTTCGCAATGGTTTTCACTTAAATCTCATGACTTGCGTCATCTTCTATGCCAAAGCTGTGGTACTCTCCACGTATCTCCTAGAAACGATTTTGCCTACGGTCCTTCGATTGAGTACATAGAAATATTATTGTATAATATTGATTTGAATTATGTTTAGGGTTGAGTCAGTGTACATACTGTATTTTAACATTGAAACTAAACTATTTGTATGGGAGCTATGTATGTGACCCAGTATGGTAAAAAGAAAACTTATTGCAAAATCTCAGCTCTCTAGTTTAAAAATTGACAGATTTGTTTGCATACATACAGACGGACAGGAGGACAGACGGACATAGCTTAATCAACTCGTCTCATCGATCGTCCTTCTATGCGTTACAAACTTCGTGACAAACTTATAATACTAATCACTGCGTGAAGACTACTACAATCATATCAGTTTTTATATGTAGTAAAATTTAGTAAAAGATATACGAGTAATTACCATATTTGTTACAATCTAATCATGTGAATGAATTTGCCTTAAGAGATTATATGCAAAGATTAAGGATAGTCTATGCTAGGATAGGAGAGAGAGGATGCTCGTTACAGAGGCAAGGTCACTCAGTAGCTGTAGAGACAATTGTTATGCCTGCTTTGGATTGCTCTTAGTTTTAGTGTTCATCTTCGATCTCTCCGACATAGAAATTCCTATCGATAGTTAGGGCTATTACCAGCATCGCTCACTGACCTCGCTTACCAACTACTGACCTCGCTTATCACAACAAGTCAGCAAGTCAGACCAGTAAAGGAAATGTGATAGATATTTTGAAGATAACAAACACGATGAAAATGTTGAAGCAATGCTAATTAGAATTGTGCTCCTCCATTTTTGATAATGTGTCTCAAAGTCTTTATAGTACAATAAAAGTGTTTTTACAAAAATAAATACAATACTCGTGCATAATAATAATAAACTCTTATTGGGCTTTTGTATATATATATTGTATATACTCGTACATGTGTAGGTACATACTTACAATTTCTGTGGGTAATTAACAAGAAATTTACATACCGAAATGTTGAACTCAGCTGAAAGGATCGCTGAATGCGCTAAGTAAAGCCAAATGCAAGCAAAAATTTAAAATCATCGACTAAATTTAGAATTTATATGCAATATTTGTAAATAAAATTCTGACTGAGTGCGCAAGTGAACAAACAAAAGAAATAAATAAGCAACGACCGTGCAAACGACTGAACGATTGAATGATAGAAATGAAGAGAATGAAGGGCAATCTAAGGTGTAAAAGTAGAAGTGAAACGTAGAACATGGCTTGATTGCTTGCTCAGTCAGACCATTAATTATTGCAATGCCAAATATTAATATTGTAAGTTTTAAAGCCAAGTTAAAAATCAAGACATTGAATTTTCATAAATTAACATTTGTTCATTCGCAATCAGTTACTCACACAATCATTCAGTCATTCAGTCATTCAGTCATTCAGTCATGCAGTCAGTTAGTCTGTTGATCTTTTATAGCTTTTATAGTAAGTACATTAGTATTGTACTATATTGCTTCAGTAAAGTTTTTCCCGACCTTAGCTTTTTTTTAACTATACTTTGTGGTCTTATAGCTGCTGCTGCCTGCTGTCTCTGTTGGTGTTGGCTGGTGTGTTTTTCAGTTGTTCAGTCATTCAGTTTCGGTTGATGCGTTGTTTCGGTTCGGTTCCGTGTCATTCAGTTCAGTCCAGTTTAGTTCGTTTGTGCAGTTCAAACATTAAAGTTAGCTCAGTTCTATAATAATATTAAGATCAGATCGGCTAACAAGAACTTAACTTTGTTAAATTCAATTTTTTTTTTTTACTTTTATCAACAAGAAGTGAATTTTCAAATATTTTATTTTTTTTTTTCAATTTTTGTGGTGTTTTATAAGTGACGAGTGGCGAAAATATAAAATATTTTAAGTATTATTTTAATTAAATTATTAAGATGTCTGGAATATATGAATTAAAAACTATTAAAGAAGATTCATTGAAAAATGATTCTGTTGAACATTATACAATTATGCCAAAAACACCGCCAATCCATGTGTCCAAGTTACAGATCCAGATTCAGCCAGTATCACCACAGCCAACAATTTCTGTAGAGGTAAACTTCTTCCTTAATCTTAACTTATTTTTCATACTGATATTTGTTTATAAGCAAATACATACATATTTCGTATCTTAAGTACGAACATAGTATAAAACAAATATGATTGTATACTATTGTTTCTCACATACACACACATTGTACTCACCATATAATACAAAGTACTAATTGTCTCTATAATGAGATTATCATACAATACAATACTTAGTTCGTAGTATCGTATAATTTGTATGTGCTTATATCTTCCAGACATATAGATACAGTAACTTTAACGTTATGTTTGTGACATCCGAAATCCAAGATCATCACCAATCATCTAGCCATATAGCATGTATTTTTGTCAAAGTTCCATGATTACTGGTACAGGAATAGTCTCATTCAAGCCTTTGCCTTTGCACTGAAGGCTTCTAATTGAAAAATTTCAAGTACAATTTTCTCAAATTGTATAAATTGGATGAATAATTATTGTATATATAAACTACACTTTATTTGTTCGATTTGGAATTACTGAAATTCATTCAAAATACCAAATAAATTTTATATAAAAAATCAATATAACAGGCGTATGATCTATTTATCATATCATGGATCATAGGACAGAACTCCTAAACTCTGTAACTTTTTTTTAGTGGTACTCGTATCTACTGTGTCATAAGAGCATTTGTGAGAAAGGTACGCAATTGTTATTAAAACCGGAATTAATGTATTTTCTTGTTATATTTATTAATTTGCATTTGTTTTGTGACTCTTCAAAAATTTTTCTCTTTAATGACTTTATGAAGTAATTTAAAGCATTTATGACTTAGTACATACTCGTACTTAATATTATGTTTATTGTTTCTGCTCTACAAGTGGTCTTGTGATATAGAAAAAACTACATTCATGCTAACACACGGTACATAACACATATACCATGTACAAATTTTTATGTATAAGTAGATAAAATTAAGTTGAATAGGAAAATTTAAAACATTTTATTTTACATAAATTCCCTACTGATCTTATAATTATTGTAACACAGAATGACAAAATGACAAAAATACATATTTTTCTAGTAGTAGGTAGTAGGAATGTGCTTTATGTACTTAGGTTAAACTTTTTCTCAGACACTGCTGATAAGATGTGCTGATTCTTTATTTGACTCATTCATATCTTTCATCATATAACAACATAGTGACAAACTAAGTGCGTTCCTTATAAGCAGCCAATATCTTGTCATCTTACAAAAAAAAAAAAAAAAAAAATCTGAAAGTGCTGAAAATTGACTTATAAACCCGGAAAGAAGGGTATCTTTGACTATGCCGAAGGATATTATACTCTTCATGCAGCCCATAGAAAACGTTTTTGTATGGGAGCTATACGATCCAGTAATCTTGAAATTTACATGGTTGGTGAAATAAGCTTCTCTAATAAGAATATGAATTCGAGTAGGGGCCCTAGTGGTCCAGACAGATAGACAGACGGACATGGCTAGATCAAATCTTTTGTAATTTTGTAGTTAAACTGCATAAAAGTTTCTAGACACACATTTACCTACTATGTACATATGTTATGGTGCATCAGTGGAGTTAAAATATTTATTAATTACATAAATGTAGCACTTTGTTTCTATGTTATTTAATTTTTTTGGAACATTCTCAATATTCACTGATAAGGCATCCAAGATACTTAAAATGTTCGTGTTACTATAAATAATTTTTCGGCTTGTACTCATACATCATATATTGTTGGTGTTATTGTACTGATATTTATTCGTAGACTAAATTTTTCGCTGCTTAAGTTATCTTTATTAACTAGTTCTTGTAGACCTATTATTAAGTTGTTGGCTATAAGAGTATGAATTTTGCCTTGAGCTTAACATACTTGTATAACAAATTTTTGATCAACATACCAAATAATAAGATTTGTTGAGGACTACAAATCATACTTTTTTTTTTGTTATGCGAACAAGGAGGTAAAAATCTTCGATACTCATGACCCGTGTCACAAATTATGTCGGATTCCATTAGCCTACCGACTAAAAAAACCCCCTATCGCCTCAAATCCCGTTAATCCCTACGGCACCACCAAAGTATTCCTTCGTAGGGAGACAAATACCATACCTCTGTGGGAATGTAAACGTAATTTGCAGTGGTTGAAAAAGTATTTGTGAAATGATCGTTTACTTACCTATGTATGATCTTATTTAAACGGATTCATCTAATTGTAACTCTTGTACATAGTGGACAAGTGTTGCTGAACATGTGTTACAAGCTCATTCTGTTCATTTTTCTATGTGAATCTTTTAGTGTAAATTTAAAGTCCTTACATTATTTTTGCGAAAAGTATATTGAAAAATCGGAGAACCAATATTATTTCGAATGTTGTACAATAACTACATTCTGGTTATAGACAAACTAGTTTACTTTCAATGGATAATGATTGAGTTGGTTATCTTCCATGTCTATAAAGATATAAAAACTGTTCGGCTTTCTACAAACGTTCATGTTTATTCCTAAATGGACTCCGATAGTAAATATTTGATAAATATTAATAAACATTTCAGTCATGAAAATGAATGTAAATGATTTCTTCTGAAAACATAAACTCAACTCTCTTCTTCAAATATTGCAGCAATTAACTATATTGTAGTATACTTAATAACAATAACAATAATAAACTGAATAATTATGACGGAGAACAACAAACAATATTTCGAAAAATACCCGCTAAGGGCTGAAATTCATGAGCGATCTCGAATACTATATAATATATCATATACTATATAGTAAGCCAATGTACAAATAGGAATGATGCATGAATGCATTTATCCAAGTCTCTATTACATACATATCTCTATATTGTATTCAGTATTCTACCGATCAAAACGGAACGCCAACGCTACTTAAGCAAATACTTACACAGTCTTATATAAAATGTTACCTATATTTTAGATACAATGTATCTGTGTGTAGTACATACTTTTGTATATATGTACATACAAATGTATATTGAATTTTGTTGAAAAGTAAGTAAATATCTTAAAAAAAAAAATAATTTTTTGCCATAACAATTGGTTAATTGTGTAAAAGCCAAATGCAATTTAAACGTATTGACATACCATATGTTAATGAGTTAAAAATCAATAAAAGTAAATTAAGAATTTGATTTTACATTTTTCTATATTTATATATTTGTTATTGTTTTCAGCATTTTTAACTAAATTACATTCGATAATTTGAAAATAAAATATTAATTAATTTATATTGTACGCATTTGTTAACGAAAGGGAAAGAATGATATTGTAATGGATAAAAGGAATCGCAATGACCTTGTAATATAAAATGAAGCATATTTCTGTTGCATAAAATAAGTATTTTAATAGTTGTTTACTAATTCGAGGTCACTGATTAATTACATCAGCTCGCATTTTTTAGATACAGCTACTTCCTTCGCTCTTACCTTCATATTAAGTTTGAGTCCAGAAAAGTACAAAGTAGTCATATTTGATAGCCAACAAATTGTTGAACGACCATTATTTCCGCGTTTGAATGTCAGAAAGAGAGATGAATGCATGTGATTCCTTTGCTTGGGTTATTTAAAATTCCATAGCTAATAGGAAAGGGGATCATTACGTTGAGAATGCGCATCAAAGTATACTTCCTTGACAGCCATTTAGATCATATCGGTGGCATGCGTGATGAGCTGGGTGAACCATTCCACCAAGATATTCGAACTATGGGGAAATGATTCCAGGGTCGTTGGAACGCCCATATGCTGGCCGATTGTAGCTGGAGTATTGAGAGTGGGACTTCACAATCAGTAGAAAGTCATATGAAAGAAAATAAGCAGAGTGTGTTTTTTTTTGTTTAAAAATATATTTTTGTACGGTGAGAGTATTTTGTTTTTTTTTGTAAAACACCCCTCCTTTTAATTCATAAACTTTGTATACTCTTCACGGGAGTGAATAGCATTATAAGTTTGTCATGAAGTTTGTAATACACAGAAGGGAATATCACATAGTATATATATTTGTGATCAGTTCGATGACACGACTTGGTTTTGCCAAGTCCGTCTGTCGTCTGTACGCAAACAAATACATAGGTTTCTTTTTAAGATGCGCAGTACATTTGTCGGAACGAGCCGAATCGGACCACAGGAAGGGGTACCCCCATACAAACCACCTACTCAAATTCATGTGCTTATTAGAAAAAGTTTTTTGTTCTTATGCTATCATCTTGAAATGTGGACACAATAAGATTCTGATTCATATCCATTAACCATACAAAAAACATTTTCTAGGGGCTGCGAGAGCAGTATTACATCTTCGGCATAGTCGAAGATACCTTTCTTTCTGGTTTCTTTTTTTTTTTAAATTTTTGAAAGCATTAGTTAAATTGTTGCTGCAAATACTCGTAAGAATGATGATCGCCAGCTTTTGAACATGTCAAAAAGTTTGTACACGCATGTCTAAGTATATATGTGGAGCTTATACAATATAATATAGCTATAGGAAATGTCATCGCTTCAGTCTTATTTTCCAGACTGCATTAACCAGAAGTCTTGGTAATCTGTTTTTGTGCGTCAGCAGTCGGTAATTATACCTGCTGACAAGAAATAAGTAGTTCTGATATTCGGCATTAGCCAGGTGAAGTCGTGAAGTAGCGTTGTGATGCGAACAAACCAATCGCAACCAGTGAGAAGCGTAAGGCTTCATTTTGCAGGGTCTGCACCCATTTGCGGTTTGACTTTGCCGCATTAATCCAGACTTGTAATCCATGTAAACAGGAGAACGCGACGATTTTCTCGTACACTGTTCGCTTATGACTGTGATCCTTATGTCAAAAAGGGGTCCAAGGAATTCCACCGTAGCGTAAAGCGATGAGTTTTATGCCTTATCTATCTCTTGGTGTATTCTTCAAAAGTAAGAAGCTATTCCTGAACATCTTCCGCAGCCTCGTCTTCGCAACTTGCTTACACACACCACCCACCATCGCATTTGGCAAGCTGTACATGGGACCTCCATGTGACCCAGTCTGTTGTTGTCGTCGACATTTTGGGTTTCTATCCGAGTCAATTTTCATCTGCAAAACATTATACCGCCCTTACTCGGTCACCAGAGCCTGTTTTGTTATCGACAGAATGCATCATATGTATAGGTCAGATTGGCGGTTGTATTGGAGAGGCTCTATATTCGCATTACTATTCCATTAATACTTTATTACAATACATTGTCTATAGGCTCCACTAGTCAAAGGGCACCACCGTACATATCGTAACATTTACTAAATAATGTAATGTCAATGAAAATTTCATAAATGAAAAAAAAAAAGAAAAGGAATTTCTTAGTGAAATCGCCAAGTTACTTTAGAACATAATTGATAATGAATGTTTTATTTTCTGTGTACATTAATTATCCTATTGCGTTGGCTCGGAGGTTAGTGCGTGTGGTCCAGCACTTTTCTAACAATTTCCCCTATCCTTCCTAAATCTTTCCCTGAGCTGATGGCCTCTGTTATGCTAATGCTCATAATCATAAGTATGTTAAAATAAATAAATAAATAATAATTATTTCAAAATGCACAATCATCCAAATTCGTCTTAACATATACAAATTTTCAAAGAATTAGAGAAAAATAATATACGTACAAATCTTTATTACCATATATGTAATATGATCTAAGCTAAGTATGACTCAATCAAATTTTTGGTTTATTTCAGCTTTAGTCAGACCTTTGTTTTGGAACATTGGACCATTTCTTAATTTACGAATATTTTTCGTTTTTCATTAAAGTAATAATTTGTTGTCATTTGTATTGTTATAGCACGATCAATTATTGATGTTGCCTATTGTTGCTGTTGCTCTTGTTGTTGCTGTTGATAATGTATTGATAAATTCGCGTGCCTAAATCAAAATCAAATTATAATTTTATTTCAACTATTATAATTGGTTTTGCGTTATTTTAACGTGTTTTTTTTTTTTAAAGCAAGTACAACAAACGGGGAATAAAACTACAAGCAACATGAATGTGATTCAACAAAATTAGAAAATTCTGAACTTGCAGTACAAAACTGGTTCTCTCATGATTGTATTCAGGTCTCTCTAGTGAGACCTTAAATATTATAATGTACTCCCTAGTGCACATATACATACATATGCCATGCACATACCATATATGGTATATGGTAGTAGTGCAGTAGTCTGTACTTACACTGTAAGTACACTGAAGAAAATAATATGGGACATGATGTATTGTGATATGGTGATAAAAAATGATTTGTTCCGATTGAATCATAAACCGGGTTGGATTGTGTTCTATGTTATAGTATAAGGTGCCATAAGATTTCTTCAGGAGTGTAGAGAGGTATTGATAGATTGATATGATGTTAATAACATTTAGATGCTGAACGTGTAACGAACGAATTGGCTCTATGGAAAGAAGTCTATTTTAAACTGATGAATAGACATACAAATAATACAAATTCTTTACTCGATCAATATTTTAGAAAAGGTTTTGGGTTTTCTTTCTCTTAACCACTAGAACACATATTTATTTACGTATATACGTATGTGCCGTATGTGCTATCTTATTAAGAATTAAAATTAGAATTTCCAAGTGTTATGTATTATAAAATTTTTAAAAGTGATTCAATGAATTACTACAGATGGAACGATGGATTGATTCATCCATAAGTCTATGGGGAAAAGGCATTTGAAAAAGTTATTTACAATATTTGAAGTGTAAGAGGCAAAACAGCTTTGGTGAGACCAAAGTGAGCATTATTAAACATTTTGCTATTTATTTTATAGAAAATTCCCTGCAAAAATTACAGCTTAAGTAACAAATTTGAATAATTAACCGCTTTTATTTTTATATCCAAGTGTTCTTTTTTCATTTTTAACCACTAGAAATATTTACTTAATGTATTCATAATACAATAACAAAACCAGAAAGAAGGTTATCTTCGGCTATGCCGATGCTGTAATACTCTTCGAGCATTCCATAGAAAATGTTTTTTCCAACACTTCTGTGATTGAGCACACAGAAATATTAAAATACATACTGCGATTCATCATTGTCACCGCAATATTTGAATGGGAGCTACGTGATCCAGTAATTCCAAGATTTAGAAATTTACATGGTTGGTCAATATAGGTCAGATATTTATAGTGTCCAGAATTTCAGTTCGATAACATAAAAAACAAATATGAGTTTGCATATGGGTTTGTATAGAAGGTACTCCTCTTAGATGTCCGATTCGTCTGCAGCTTATGGTAAAAATAAAATTTTTCAGCTCTTAGCTCAAAAACAGATGGACATAGCTTATCAACTAATTTCGTCGAGCTATTCAAGAAAATATATGGTATACTTGATGGGGGTCTCCGATGTGTGTCACAAACTTCATGATAAACTTATAATACTATTCATTGCACGAAGAGTATAATGAAATGAATGGATGTAACGTAGATTTATTCCTACTGATGCTTTAATGATCTTTTTATGTGAAACTATACTGACTTTGTAATTATTTTGTATTGATTTTAAGGTTACTTTTAGTTTTTGAATGGTCTTCCGTGTCTTTTGATTACTTTTAGTTTAACAAATTTTCCAACATAACCTTGCCGGTATGTACTTCACTTATATTGACATGATAATTGCCTGAACATAGGTATTGTAGATATATCTACAACATATTTTACATGAATGTCAATATTTAGTTTTAAGTTTTTCCCCCTAGAAAAATAAGTTGGAAAATACCAATTATCTAAGAGTTTATGATTGAATCATTCATTACTAAGTATTTACTACTTATCATGATGACTCATGATGACTCAATTATTGTATAGAATTGTAATTTCTTCTCTCATTAAGTTAAAAATCATGAAGAAGAATTGTATACAAAAAATATCTTAAATATTGTAAATTCAATATTATGTAAACCCTAAGTACAATATTTGTTTTAGTAGATCTTAATTAAGATACCTACAAGTTGTGCATGATAGTAAAAGTTATGTAGAATTTATTATTAGATTATGTATGTGTGTTTATATAAGTAAGTTTATTATTTTAATGATTCTATTTGACATCTTTACCATAAAGAGCTTATGACATTCCATATAGATCATAGGACTGAACATAATCTTTATGGGGTTTTTGTGATAGGACCATCATCATTTCTGGATATGAACTTATTTTTTTTTAAGATGATGTCTGTCTATGTTTGTTTAAAAGCTTAATTCTAATGAAATATTGTATGCCATATAGTACCATGTGCTGCAAATATTTACATGTTGTATTTTATGTTTTATTTATTATATTGAAAGAATTTTTATGTTTATACATATTTGAACTTGAAATAATTTATAACTTTTAGCTGCCACGTAAAGATGAGGAAAAGCATGAACATGGACAAAAAGAGGAAGGAGGACAACAAGAACGCAGCAACTGGTCAAATGGTCTTGAATTTTTGATGTCTTGTATTGCAGTTTCTGTTGGACTTGGTAATGTCTGGCGTTTCCCGTTTACGGCTTATGAAAATGGTGGAGGAGCTTTTCTTATACCTTACATAATTGTTCTCTTCTTGATTGGTAAGTGCATTAAATATAGTTAATCGGTAGATTAGTTTTCTTTAGATAAATTGAATTTTAATTTTAGGCAAGCCTATGTACTATCTTGAAATGATAATTGGCCAATTTACGAGTAAAAGTTCTGTGAAAATTTGGTCTATTGTACCATCATTTTTGGGTGTTGGCTATGGTCAAGCATTTGCCACTATCTGCATTATCTCATATTATTCCTCATTGTTGGCTTTAACGTTATACTACTTATTTGTATCATTCCAATCTGTGTTGCCATGGTCTTTTTGTCGTGAAGAATGGGCAAACTGTGTTGATTCGCAGCCTCAGGAATCTTCCATTGATCTCTATGAGAATTCGACAAAAGTCCATCTTCAAAGCAGTTCTGAGCTATATTTCTTGTAAGTATAAACAATGGTAAGTGAGTTTTTAAAAATTCACTAAGTAACTTTATGTTTTTAGAAATGTTGTTGTTAATGAAAAAACTGATATATCAGAGGGTCTCGGAGCACCCATATGGCAAATTACGCTTGCTTTATTTGTTTCATGGGTCGTTATCTTTCTGGTAATTATGCGTGGTGTTAAGAGTTCTGGGAAAGCAGCATACTTTTTGGCATTGTTCCCATATGTCGTTCTATTTGTGTTACTTGGTCGGGCTGTAACGCTTGATGGTGCCGCCAAAGGTATAATTTTCTTCTTGAAGCCCAATTGGAGTGAGCTATTGAACCCCAAGGTATGGAGAAATACATTTATGCGAATATACAATGTAGCATTATGATATTTTACTTGTGTATTGATATTAGGTCTGGAAAGAGGCGGTTGTGCAGTGTTTCTTTTCATTAGCCGTTGGCATTGGTCCGATTATAATGTTTGCTTCATATAATCGTTTTGATCATAGCGTATACAGGTAAGCGAATTTATCTATGATCCCATCAACTTAACTTTGTTCAGACGAAAATTGGTAAATGTTATTTTAACAGGGATGCCATGATCGTCACTAGTTTGGATACATTGACCAGTCTTTTGGCGGGCGTAACCATTTTCGGAATTCTTGGAAACTTGGCGCATAATCTCAATATTGACGATATCGGTGATGTTGTACGTAGTACAACTGGTTTGGCCTTCATCTCATATCCTGATGCCATTGCCAAGTTCAATACTGTGCCACAACTTTTTGCTGTTTTATTCTTTTTCATGTTGTTTGTCTTAGGTATTGGATCCATTGTGGCTCTTCAGAGCACCATTGTGACAATTATTTGTGATCAATTTAAGACACTTAAATTCTGGAAAGTTTCTTTGATAACATCCATTTGTGGCTTTCTAGCAGGTTTGGTGTATGTAACACCGGTACGTAGAAGGAATACAGAATACTACAATATTCGATTTGAAATTTTTAGTAATATTCTCTTTTATTTTCTTTTTATCGAAAGGGAGGGCAATGGATTTTAAATTTAGTTGATTTCTATGGAGGTACATTGGTGGTTTTCCTTTTAGC
>JBANCV010000247.1:0-50397 GCA_037040105.1 Amiota albilabris
CACACAAAGATGGCGGCACCAGAAAATGCCCTGCCAGAAAAGTTCGGAAACTTTTAACACACACCTTGTATATACATGCATTCTTACATATTTACTAGGAGGTATGCCCTATCCGAGTTCTATCTTTCTTTCTACTTGCTGAATTACTGGTGCATACAATAGACTACAATATAATATTTAATTTTCCTTTACTCCGAGTAGCAGAATCGTTTGTACAATATCATGCCAAGTAAACATTTTCTACTTCTTGTTGATTTTGTCATTTTCCTTGACTCGCTCATTTTCTTAATATTTTCTTTTTATATTTTTCCGTTTTCTATTTTCCACATCGTGGAGAAGCATCACAACTTGAGCTGAGATTGATGATCATATCTTTGGATGTCTGCCATGACTTATATACATGTTTTTGGTGCTATCTTTTATATTACACACAAAATTTTTTCATTTTTTAAATAAATAAATTTTTAAAATAAATTATTCTACAATTTTAGGTCTACAAAATTTTATTGGAATTCAAATGAATGGGGTGAGTGTTTTACCAATATTAAATAGAAAAACTTTCAAAATCATATATACTAGACTATCTACTCTACTACCTCAGTGAAATAATTATATATGCAATGACTAAATTTGAAAAAAAAAACTACAATATTAACTGTTTTTTTTTTTATTTGTGAATATATTTTTTAAATGTAGTATTCAGGTAGAGAATTGATAAAAACAAACAAATTTATTTCAATATACAAAAATCCATTTCTATAACAAATTCTCATACGAAATATTTATATGTGCAAAAATGTTATTTCTTAATTGCTTTGGAAATAAACTTAATTTTAAGCTGATTTTCCTTTTACCATAAGCACCTGATTTGGTCTTCTTGGCATGGAATCCACTAGAGCTTCTAAAGTGGAATGGCTTATTATGTTGCATTCCATGACGAAAGCGCCTTTGAGCTGCTTTATGGTCTCGAATTTACCGCCATTCTTATATACCTGAGGTGATAGGATTCCCCATAAGTCCTTAATTGGATTTAAGTCAGGACTGACCGCTGGCCATTCCAAAAGGGGAATGTTTCTTGAAGCAAATAACTCTTTTGTAATGCATGCGGTGTGAATTGTTTAAAGGTTATCAGCAAAATCAAAAAGTGTAGTGTCTAACAATTCTACATATGTGTGAGCGTTTCTTCTGCTTGGCATGCAACAAAGCGGAGAATTTCCAGCATATCCAAAAGCAGCCCAAATCATTAACGAGCCCCCTCCGTGGTTTCGATTAAGGCGGGTCTGCAGCGAAAGCTTTAAATCGCGTCAGTACTTTTGGCAACCATCAGAACCATCTAAGTTGAATTTTCTTTCATCAGAAAAAATTATCTGTCGAAACTCATTTCCACAAAATTTCTATTTTTCAGCAAAAGCCAAACAGGCTGCAATGTGCCGAATCAAAAGAATTGATTGGGGTACTCGGGAAGTATATCAAACCAGTTTGCTTTCGAGTAAAAGTTAATGGACACTTCTTTTGGATATGTTAAGACCTACATAGCTCTTAATTTCAACGCAACTCATGTCCTTGTGCACAGGCGGGGAATTTCCCGTTTACACTGTCAATATTTGTAGGCCTGCCGGTACACTTCATTTTGCCATAACTTTCTGGATTCTTAATAAAATTCATAATTGTATTTCTATGACGATTTACTCTAGTTGCAATATCAACAATTTTGGTGCCACTTTCCTTTAGTCCTATTATAAAACAGCGCTCTTCTTCTGACATTAAAACTTAAATTAGTTTCCTTTTTTTTTTTTATTACAAATGTGTTTCTTCCTTTAGTATGCATTTCTGTAATTGACAACTATACAATAAATTACTTTACTTGCTTTTCCAACGGTCAAAAAAAAATTGAATTATCGCATGTCAATAAGAGACATCGAAGACTCTACAAAATATACAGACAAATAATAACAAATATGTATCATCGAAAATGACTTTATTGTTTTTCAAAATAGTCTCCTTGAAGATCAATACACTTTTGCATGCGATTGAACCAGTTTTCGAAGCACTTTTTCCATTTGGAATGAGGCATCTCCAAAACATGTGTTTTGAACGCATCAACCGCTTCTTCAGGCGTCGAAAAACGTTGAACCCGCAATTTATTGTTGGTGTGCGGGAATAAAAGGAAGTCATTGGGTGCCAAATTTGGACTATAGGGCGGATGACCCATCAATTTGACTTTTTGAGTGTTTAAAAAGTCACTTGTTTGAGCCGATGTGTGAGAGCTCGCATTGTCGTGGTGGAGAATGATTCGTCTTTTGCGGTTAATTATTCTTATTTCTTCGAACAATTCTGGCAAACAAATGATGGTGTACCATTCAGAATTAACTGTTCTACGTTTCTCTAATGGCACGGTGGCGACATGTCCGGTTATTCCCAGAAAACAGGCGATCATTTTCTTCGAAGTGCTTCGTGCGCGAACAACTTTTATTGGATTTGGCTCATCTTGAAAGACCCATACAGCCGACTGCTGTTTAGTTTCACACCCATATGCATAGATCCATGATCACCTGTCACGATCTTATAGACGTCTTTTGAAGCACCGAGATTGAATTTTTCCAACCTTTCTTTGCACCAATCAACACGAGTCTTTTTTTTGCGCGACTGTCAAATTATGCGATATCCAACACGAACAAATCTTTTTGACGGCCAAATGTTCATGCAATATTGAATGTATGCGAATGGAACTGATGCCTAAACATGTCTCAATCTCACGATATGTCACATGACGATCTGACATTATCAGTTCATACGCTGCATCGATGTTTTGTGGCACAATAACCGATTTTGGACGACCTTCACGAAATTCGTCCTGGAGAAAACTACGACCACGATGGAATTCAGAATATCAGCGAAACACGGAAATCATTGAACCAGCATTATACGATACGAATAGCTGCTTTAGACTCTATGGAACCTGTTTCCCTAGGACTCATATATGTATAATTTTATATTAAATAAAAAACTTAAAACAGTATTCTATTTCATATATCTGTCAGAGATTTTTTTCATTAGTTTACCTGTTGAGATAATCGGGATAGCGCGCTGTTGACATATGTATAGGTATATAACATCAATATCTTCTTTGGATTCTCTTTGATGATGATGCAACAATTTTGATTGCCCGCAAAGCATTCCATCCAGAAACTGAGTAAGTGGATATTTCTCGCAAAAGGAAAAATATCAAATTCAAGAAATATTGTTCGGGGCAACAATTAAGAAATGGGAAATCAGTAATGAGAAAGCCTTTTCAATGTACATATGTATGTATGTAATGTATGTACTTAGTTCTATCAAAATGTTAAGGTGTTTAATTATCTTCAATCTGAAACCGACCAAAGTTAAATTTTGTATTTTTATTTTCTCTCTCCCTCTCTCCCTCTCTCCCTCTCTCTTGATTTTGTCAAATTTGCAAAATAATATTGTACTTTGCACAAGAAGTTTTCGCTCATTAAGCTCAAGGGTAAATCGCATAAAGACAGACAGATCGAATGGAATGGGAATGAATAAAGGGTATGCTGGATGGATGAGGACAAGTTTTCTATAACATAAAACTCTTATGTACGGCACCTGAGTTTGAACTTCAAAAGAATGACAAAGCAATGAATTTCCGTAATTGCCTCGTTTGCATTTTTAACACTATCTTGTGAAATTTATATATTTACTAGTAGAAATTGACAAACTGACAAATAGGCACAAATGGAAAAAAAAAACCGAGAGAGATTGACAAACAGAGAAGCTAAGAAATTCATATAATCAAAAAATAAAATTCTTAAAAAAGAATATTTATTGTATTATTTGTATAAGAAAAATTTCATCTCCCGAATGCTCCCGATATAATATTTTTTACTTAGTATAAGAATTTAAACATAATTCCATAATTCTACAATTAAAGAAGTAGTAGATGGTGATGGTGATGATGATGATGACAAAGCCAAAGCTTAAATAAAACAGCATTGCTGAGTTTTAATTTTTAATGATTTCTTCATCATCACTATCATAATCATCATCATTATCATTATTACTATGTTGTTGTGCTGTGTGTGTCTGACTCTTCCTCAGTAGTAGTTTGAATTTGAATCCAACGAAACCAAAAAGTCAGCAGTTTTTTTTTTTTTTTTTTTTTTTTTTTTTTTTTGTGTAATTATAATTTGTGCTGTGTTACTTAATTAATGAAATTATGGTGAATTACAATAAACGCAAAATGCTAAATGACAACAAAAACGTTGTTGCTTTCGCTGTGGCTGTTGTTGATTATGATTACGATAATGATGATGATTATGATGACGAAATTTACGAAAAATACAAATAAAGGAACTAAAATATTTCCTTCCAAAAATCAAATCTAAGCTTCTTCACTCAATACAGTTGGTAGACACACAGATAGAGGGAACGATCCAAAGACCCATAAAGACCCACCACACGCAGACCTACCGAACATCTAACCAAGAAATAACCGCTAACGACAATTAACTCATTAGCGAATGCCACCATAATTGCCAAGAGCCCAGAGAGTATTTAACGCTTCTAAACAGATTAACAAATAAAAATGGTAAATGGTAAAATGGTAAAATGGTAAAATGGACAACTGAGTTTTATACTGACATAGTATAGAAGAGTACATAAATACTTATGAAAACAGCTGTTTCTGTTTTGTGCACAACTAAACAGTTTTTGTTTTATTTTTATTTTTACATTATGCATAGAAATTCTTATGCCTTTATCACAGAACACAATGGAAATGTTGTATAAAGAAAGTATGGATTGGGTTGGTTAAGTGTCTATGTAGATTTACTTGCCCATGGGTATTAAATAAACTTGACTTTGACAATATAACTTAAGTTGACTTGTAATTTAGTAAGTTGAACTTCAACAAAGTCAACTAAGGACAACACTCAACATGATTATACAAATACATAGGTATATTTAAGTATGTATTTGAAATATATAATATGGATAATTTAATTGAAGTATGTATGCACTAGTGACTTATTATTGACCTTAAATAGTTATATTTTAAAAAGAAAACAAAAAAAACCCCTTCATACTTAACTATGACATATTTAGCATAATGTATTTTATATTGAATTTTATCAGAAAAACTAACTCAATCGGAGAAATCATCTGCAGTCTTCTATATATTTATGTCCAGCTGTAATATTGATTTGATTGAGGAATTTCAAGATGTATTTTCTTAAATATTATACCATTTATATAGTCACCACTCATAAGAGCCATTGGTGCCCTAGAAAATATATATGAGATCAAAGATGATATTCAAAATACTTAACTATGGCATATTTAGAGGAGAAATCATCTGCAGTCTTCTATATATTTGTGTCCAGCTGTAATATTGATTTGATTGAGGAATTTCAAGATGTATTTTTTAAAATATTTAAACCACCAGTAAGGTTCCATCAATATCTTTACAATTAGATTCTGGGCCACAATTGCGTCTGTAGTGAGAGAAATACTGAGAGAAATACTGGGAGAAACACTGAGAGAAATACTGTACTACCTTATACATAACGACTATAACATAACATATATGCATACGTTCCAGAATATTTTCTTATTTACATATCATACTTTTGCCTGAATACAAGTGCATACAAATCTTTTTCAAGAGATGATCTCTTCATCATCATCATCTCCATCATATTGTCATCATCAACCTACGTAGTATCTTAACTCATTATTAACCATTCCTTCCCATAATAAATATAAGTAAAATTATCATACTCGTATACTCATATAAACGAACGTGTATATCAGTCAGTCAGTTTGTTTTTATGATAGTGTTCCTTATATTTTTTTTATTTTTATTCTGATTCAATTTTATTGTTGTTGTTGTTATTGTGAATATTTAAATTATCTTCTTACTGATTTCGCATATTGCTGGAGAATTTTTTTTTTGGTTGTTTTGGTTACTCTTTATTGCCGCCAACGCCGGCCGGAATGACAAAGCGAGAGTGAATGACTTTTTAGTGAATGCGCTTGACATTTTATGTCGCCTTCAATCCCGAACACTCCCTGATATTTCTTTATATGCTCTGTACACATACACTTGCATGCATACATATGTGCATATGTGACATATGTATATAAAAAGACCAAACGTCAACGACTTTTTCCTGTTCATGTTCAAGTTGAGTGGGGCTGATTTCATTCTGTTTGCCTTGGCATAATACTATGTCTATATGTGCTTACATATGTGATAATGTGTGCAACTTTATGTGTGTGTGTGTGTGTGTGTGTGTGTGAAAGTGAGTGTTCGCAACTGACAAATGTCAACAAAGTTGATTTATTTGCGTTTACATTTATTTATGATATGCAACATTTTTTTTCATGTGTCATTTTTTTTCATTTTTAAATGCAATTTTACATTCTCTCATAGTGATGACGATGACTTTGTATGATGACGTTAACATTCTTAGCCAGAATTGTCAATTTAACTCAGTCAAATTATGTTAAGATGCATATAATACTTTCTTCATTTCCTCCCATCATTCCTTATAATCCAACCTTACATTAGATGTACTAAGTATTAAAGT
Organism: Amiota albilabris; assembly: GCA_037040105.1. Taxonomy (NCBI): domain Eukaryota; kingdom Metazoa; phylum Arthropoda; class Insecta; order Diptera; family Drosophilidae; genus Amiota; species Amiota albilabris. The sequence continues at coordinate 6,597 of JBANCV010000247.1, forward strand.
TTAACAGCTATGTATTGGGATTACAATAATTAGAGCAGAACAGAAATTTCAAAGTTTTAACGGCCATTGTAATGCCTTGGATAGATCTTAGCTAAAATGTTTGCCTTCCACTTTACCGGAATAGATGGCCCTAACGAAAGCCTAAAGTACCACCGGATCGCTGTAAGAGTCCTCACATCTTTTGAGCCCCCATTTTAATGAGAAGGTGGCAATCCAGAAAGAGTAATACCAGGACCTTGCTGGACTATCAATTAGGCAAAGCTTCATAAGGTTGGTACTACAAATACTAGCCGACAACTTGGGCGGGATCTCTCCAGGCTGCGAAGCTTCTTCATGGCGACAGCCGCAACCTTCCACACAGCATTCCATTTATAATGGTTATCCAGTATATGGCCCACCAGATTCGTGACCGATGGCTGCTCCCTAAGGGCGTCCCTCAGCACATGCCTCTCTCTGTCGAATATTCCGCATTCGCAAAGCACATGTGCTGGGTCTTCCTCACACTGGTTGCCGCAATATGTGCACCAAGAAGCTTTGTCGTGGTGGAATCTCAACTGATACTGCCTGAAACATCCGTGACCGCTCAGAAGCTGAGTGAGGTTAAAATTCATCTCACCATGCTTCCTTCCAATCCATCCCAATAAGCTTGGAATTAGGCTGAATGTCCAGTGGCCTTTTAGGGACCTTTCCCAGCGAGTCTGCCACGTCATGAGCGTAGAGCTTCTCATTTGAATTTTCCGTGCTCTTGCCTCCTCCGGTGACCACGATCTCCATTCATAGGCATCAGCTGACTCGGTTGCTACCTCCGTTTTGTACTCTGCTAGACTAAGACCAAGACTGCTTAGCCATCATGAGATGATTACGATAGCCATGTTACAGCGCTCAACTCAACTCAATGATATGCTAGCCGTCAATAACCAGTGCAATGTCATCCTGTCGTTGCCTGTTTGCATATATTTGTAATACAAAATAATAAGTCAACAGATACAATAGTATCTTTATCGAGTTACCAGTATGTAGATATGTGTTGATTTTTTAAAATAATTTTTCCTCATTTGTGTGTGATTGTGCGATTTAAATCATATTTTATTTTATTATTAAATAAAATATCTGTAATTCTCTATTGTTGATGTTAGTTTTTTTTATTTATTTTTTTTTTTTTAATTTATTTTTGTTATGTTTGTTTATAAAACGCCCTCAAAACCTGCCTGTGAGTTGTTGTTATTGTATGTTGTTGCATCATTTTTGGCATTTTGCCCATTAGAATCATGTAAGCTGAGCATCAGCAACAAACAATTGGAGATTACGAAACATGAGCAAAAAAGGCCACAAATTTATCTTAGTTTTTGAAGCAACAGCAGCAACAGAAGTAAACTTTTGACACACTCAGATACAAGATTCATAGAATTCGATTTGGCAAAAGCTGCACAGACTTGTGAACACAATGTAATCAAACCAAACAAAAAAAAAACTGATAGAAAAACCCTCTTCAGTCAGTTAAGCTCTAATTTTGTATAATCATGTAAATCTATGTACATATGTATCTATATGTATATATGAATATGTATATGTGTTCGTGTATGGGTGTGTGCGCACATGTATTGTATATAAATTCAAAACTTAAATAAATCAAAATAAAATTAAATGATTTCACATTTACATGCAAATACAAAAAAAGAAGAAGAATCCGAAGAAGAAGATTTTGTGAGGCAAATTTTGCATCTGAATATCTTTTCTGGTATTCAAACATTCATCCAGTCAGGCTAACTCAATGCCAGTAGTATAGATACGCACACATATACAAATATGAATGTACATACTTGTTTGGTTAGCAGATAGTTATTTGTATGGCCTGTAATATTAAACGAACCAAATGAAAAAAACATCCTGCAAACTATGCAACAAACATTGACTGAACTACTGGAATGCGTTTACCAACACTGAGATCTATGTATCTTATGGATGTGCATGTGCTACTCGTATTGGGTTGAACTATTGGTTGCTTGGTCGTGTTGGAATGTTCATGGTAGATTTTCTTTTGTCATTTTGAATTTGATTTTATTTTTGGTTTTATACTTGGACTTGGAATCATGTCAACAAACATCTGTTCAAAGTTTCAATGAAATTATTGTAAACAAGTTATATTCCTAGACATACTAGAAATGAAAGACTGAAGGCATAGTTGGATGGACAAATGAATGGATGGATAAAACCTGACAATGTTTGATATCCATTCATATGCAAAGTAGCCTGATCCTCCTTCCTTCCTTCCTTCCTACCTTTTTGCATTCATCCAAGTTTATAAAATAAAAACGAATGGAAATGAACAACTTAAGTTCAACTTAAATCTGAATTAATTTCAATTTTTATTTATTGATAACTTTTTGCTGACAACTCGAACATTTAAAATTATTCTTATTTTTTTCTGATCAAGTTAACATTAAGCATGTTATCTAGAATATGTTTTGTCATTTTAAAAGAAAAATATCCCCTCTAAAACTTGACAAATCTCCATTTAATGTAAAAAGTAATGCTTAACGTGAATAATTTAAGTATAAACTAAGGACGAGGACATAATAAAAATCTATCATAAAGATATGTCGAGGATATCTGAACATTTTGATGAATGAGATGTTGAATAAAGAAAATAGTTGGGATTAGATAGATGAATAATCCACGGGGTTCGTTTATAGGAAAATACAGTTTGACTTATATCAAAAGGTGAAAATTCCGAGTAGTCAGTAGCTATCACGTGATTAGACTTGTTGTGAGAAAATGTGGTTTAAAATCGATGCCAGAGATTTATTTAAAAAATACCCAATACCCAATTTCCAATTTCCAAGCAAATAAATAAACTACAATCCGATATATTCAGTTGTAGACATACATAAGTATTTAATTAGTCCATAAATGTCGCACATAACTACTTAAAACCAATTATTTTTTGTAAAATTCTACACTTTTTTATTACCGTAATCATATCCTTTAAGAGTAAAGCATTCATTCTAATGCGTATCCTGGATTGAAAATATATAATAATTTTTGAGATCTGTGAACAAATATTAACCACTGATAGTCAGATACGTAGGTGATAGATGGTGGGAATGCTCTGTATTTAAATACTGCAATAGAAACCAAATTATAACTTTTGTATTACGCTTCCTGCCCTTCTTCTTGTCTGTCATTATCTACTTAACTCTTATCATTAATTTCCACTTTGCGTACATTTTTCCTTTTTGCTATTATTATTATTATTATTTTGTGAAAGTTGGTCAGTCACCTTTTATGATAATATTTCGGGCTTAACATCTCTTTTTGATAGAGTCCTTAACTTTGTGGTCATAAAAATTATGACTTGACTTGTCTGTGTAGCAAAATAAGTGTACTATATGTTGATGATGTTTATTTGCGACAAACGATGAAACTACTAAACTAACATAAATAACTTAACAACGAGAGGACCAACAACAAATAAATGCGACACGCAAATGACCAAATAATGTTTAAGTACCAAAGTTCAGGCAACTACGAGTAATTTACTTAGTATTAAGGACCATCAAATCTAAAATGCATTTAAAGTCTTCAAACATGACGACAATAATAAGGAATATGTCCGACGAGACACGACTATGTCTCATGTTGATTGAAAGTGGTTGTTTATAGAAGCATAACATAAATTGGATGTTAAGAAAAAGTCCCATACTCGTACTTGCAGTCGCACTTATGGGTGACTTTAAATCCTTAAACAAGTTTCTTGCATGAGGCAACTTTTCTTCGAAGCGTGCAACATACGTACAAGCGTGACAAACTGCCTATTTTTGTCGCGACCCAACTATCATAGGTATACCATATAAATATATACCTTAGTAATGGAGAAAAGGAATATATAGAAATGGTACACATACATAGCTACTCACAGACACAGACTCTCTCACATCGATACACAGAATGCACACGAACAAAACAAAATTGAAAATTTCGCTGTTATAGTTTCTTTTTTTTTATGAGCTCCTCCATCCTCATTAGAAAGTTAACATAATGCAAAACTATCTCAGTTGCAACATGGCGATTTTTACTTACTTTTCCAATACTGAATTCCTTGATAGAGGCAATTTTTTATGTAAACTTTACCATTTTCATTTTGTAGCGCTTTAATTAAATCAAAATTTAATTGTTTTGTTCTTCAACTTAAATCTTATGTATAATGTGAGCAACATTAAACATAATTTTGCTTAAGGTTGCTATGACATCTAGTAGGATCGGACCAAGCCGGACGGAATCAAAAAAATTTTAGAAAGGGAGTAGGTTGAATAGACATGACTGGTGAGCCGACTTACAGCTGCTTCCATTACTTTAAGGCAAGAAAAAAACTGAATTGAAAAATCATTTGTAAAGTAAAAATTTAAAAGCACAAAGCACTTCTATTGCTTGATTATAAATTATAAATATTATCATAAGTACTATATCGATAAGCTGTCAAAGTGCACGGCTCTTGTCCCACTTATCACAATATAAATGGAAATCAAGAGCCAAGAATTCTAAACTCTCAATTTATTTGTTTATAAAATATACAGTTGAACAGAATGTTACTTTCAAAAACAAAAACAAACAAAACTTTGACAATAGAAAACTTCTATTTCTTTGTTTTTCTAAAGCAATAAAAATATCTAAACTTTATTAAAAATACATTGAATCTCGCTCAGACCTCAGGTTAATAATTGCATACTGTTTTATATTACCAACTTTCTTTTAATATGCCCTTATAAAGCGCTTATTTTCTGGGGATATCATTAACTAAAGAGAACCTAAAGAGACGTATAACTTTGGTACAAAAAAGATTATGGGTGATCCTTTAAATAGAATCAACAATGGTCATGACAATGTTCACTGTATGTAGTCTCCAATATACTATATGGCTTGATGTGTCATAAACACCTCACCAGCAAAATTAATCGATTTACTCAAAAATATGACTAAGATGAAATAAAATTCTTTTTACGCTATACAGGCTTTAATGAAACCAATGTGATTTATTGCACTTACTAATATTTAAAAAAAAAATTTTGTTCTAGTATAAAAACGACTCGTATGCTAATTTAATCGATTCAATAAAATGAAGTGCAATGAACTGCAGAAGTAATTTGACTATTGGACTTTATAAAATGATGTAAAAAACATCATACGGATTATTTTAAAATGCGGGTTATTGCCATTAATATTGAAAATGGGAATTTTGTAGTACAGACCAGACAAACTCAGTATCTCGAAAACTAAGAAACTAATTTGCATTTTTGATAGCTTCATTTATTGTATAAGTCGAATATATGTATTTTCCAGATCATGAATAAAATATCATTAGAAAATTTGTTATGGTACTGTATATACTTTATGATATCTCTTATATATCAAGCCAGAAGCATGATGAAGCATTTCTCCTTTGTTTTATGTATAGTATAAATCCACCGGTAATGTGGAGCCAAGTCATCTTTGTCAAGCAGAAAACTTCATTGTGCATATGTGGAGCCAAAATAATGTGTTTTCAAATCAGCTATGCTGCAAACAAGTCGTTCAAATATTGTTCGCAGCACCAATGATGCAAACATGAAACCAAAGAAGAAAAGGTAATGATTTTATTTAATAGAATGAAGATTGAAAGATGTAGGCCTATGTGGACTATTAAATTGTGGTCAAATAAAGACAATTCTGCCATGAAATTGCGATATTTTATTCAATACAAGAATAGTCCTGTCGTTTCGTTTGTGCATATGAAGGATAAATCTAAAGACCTATGTTGCTTAAACTCAAATATCACAATTTGAAGCAAGACGTGTGGCTTGTTTTTCTGAATAGTCTAGTCATGAAGTTTGTAATGCACAGCAGATCGGAGACCCCATAAAGTATACATATGTATTCTTGATCAGCGTGAGGAGACGAGTTAATCTACTCATCTATATATGTAAACTAGTCACCTTTTTTTTACCATACGTTGGAATCAGCCAAATCGGATCATTAGGGGGGTACCTCCCCCACATCCAAATTCATGTTCTTGTTAGAAAAGCTTTTTTATTTTACTATCAACTTGAAATTTGTATATTAGAGCTGTCTGATCTATATTTACCAACCATATAAATTTCAAGACCCTCGGATTACTAGAAGAAATACCTCTCATACAAACCCAGTTTAAAATTTATCTTATTAGAAATTTTTTTTTTTTGTTTTTTATGTTATCGAACTGAAATTTGGATACTTTATGTATTTGCTCCATATTCATAAACCATGTAAATTTCAGGATCCTATGATTACTGGATCACATAGCTCCCATACAAATATTGCGGTCTCAATGTTGAAACGTAGTATGTATACTAACACTACCGTAAACATAAGCCAAATCAATATTGTAATACTTCTGTATGCATAATCACAGAAGTGTAGGCAAAAATGTATTCTAGCGGATGAGTGAAGAGTATTACAGCTTCGGCGTGGTCAAAGATACATTTCTTTCTGGTTTTTAAATATTTTAAATTTACCAAACAATCTTACTTCTTACTTTCTGCCAGTCCCCGTCCATCGTTGAAAAATATTTCATTCTTTTCCAAGGACAAAACTTGTGAAAATGTCTAACAATGTTACAAAGAAATATGCAATCGGATACTTAATAAAAACTAAAAGCAAATTTCCATTTTATTTCAAAAATAGAAAATATTAAATAAAAATTGCTGCTCAACATGATTTGCTATTTACTACTGTACTGAAGTATTCAGCAGGTTTTTGGACTCTTAGATAGTTGTTTGTACTTGATTTTAATTAAATAATAACCTCAGAGCACTTTATGTACACATTTGGTCTCCTTATAGTGTGTCAAGTGACTTATTTTACTTATTGTACAATATATTTTCAACAATTTTCGATTAGAAGAAATCGTCAACATCAACCTCAACCTCTTTGATAATTCCTTTCCTTTTCTCAATCGAAAAACAAGCAAAAATGAAAATGTTAAATCAAAGAAATTTTATTTTTACTATTACAAAACCATTTAAATGCATAAAGGATTATACATTTTTTTCTCTCCGAAAGTGCACTTTTTTTTAATATAACAATACTTTTTGTGAAAAACCCTAAAACATTTTTTTTTTTTTCTTTCTTTCTTTCTTTCTACTGAGAAATACATTTTTGTTTAACTCCATTTTCTTCTTTTTGTTTTGTTTGAAATTTTGTTTTTGTTTATAAATAACTTTTGTTGAATTTCGCTTTCAAAACGAAGCATGAAGTGCACAGACAAAAGTTAATGACCTTTTTTCTGCAGTTTGTCATTTTGTCTTCTATATAAACTACACTTGAGCATGAATTTGAAAGTATATTAAGTTTGGGTAGGTGTATGTAACAGCCAGAGGGAAGGAATATACGATAGATACTTACGACTAAGTACTATTTTTATTCATTTATTATATATTTGTTGGCAAGTCTACTTGTTTGTCTATCATTTCATTTGTGTAGAATAGTAAATTATAAATAAATTTAAATATGGTTTCAAGGAACATCCTTCAAAGTTTCCAATTAGTTGATATATAATTCCTTCTCAATAATTGTATTTTGTGAAATTTCAAAAGATCATTTCTGCATTTATTTATTTCCATAAAGGCAGCTTCCATATAATGTGTTGAACACTGTATAAAGTATAGGATGCCGGATCAACTTGATTGCACATACATAGACGCGCGACACTCTGTTGCTTTCGATTCTTGCCCCGGAAACATCTCGATAACATCCAGAAATGACAACGAAAAATATATTTAAATTTATTTTATGAGAAATTCTTATTCTGAACGCTCACCCAGACAAGGATTTTGCTGGTCTTGTTGGATGATGATGATGATGATGATGATGATGATGATAATGGTCACATGGAGAAGAATGAATATCTTATGAGAAAAGATAAATCTGTATAATAAAAATCAGTGGCTATCGTTCTTTTCCTGTCTGTCTCAGTATACAGCAAAAAAAAAAAAAAAATCCAGACATTTAAAAAAATTCATGCATTTCACTATGATCATCATTGGAACTTATTTAAGATGCTATTTATCTTTGCTTAGAAAGAGAAATGCATATTTTATTGTCAAACACATCCAATTAAATATTTGTGAAATTTACTAATTGGACAAAAACGAAAATGCTGCAATGTAAAACCAAGACCAGAAGTAAACCATTTTTTGCTAATTGAAATTGCTTTACTATTCAATTAAAATTTGCCTTTGCTATGAACTAACACCATAATATTCGATGTAAGACTAAGACAATAGAAAAAAATGACTAAGGTGACCGAAAAGCATTGAAGTCAGATGTGTTTAAAATAAACCACTCTCTGTGGTATCACAGCAGCAAAAATATTATTTAAATTACGTCACGATGACACTTAGTTAGTATGTAACATAATTTGAAATTTCTTCGTAAATGTAAAACATTTATACTAAGAATGTTTTAGTCTTTTTAGTAAGGCTTAATTGGGAACACATTTTCATTATTTCAGTTTACTGAAACTAACCTCTTTATGAGTAACACATTAAAACCCATCAAAATAGTAATTCAAATTTAGTTTACTTTATGCATAGTTAAAGATCCTTGTATCTTATAGATAATAATAATAAGAGACAAAAAAAAAAAGAAAAAAAATTATGATAAACAGAAAACGTCCAAGGATATTGATAGCACAAGTGTTGTTGTCTTATATTGAAATATTCATCCAAGTTACATAGTACACGCATACGTTTGAGTTGAGTGCAAAAACCTAGAAAATATTTGAAAATGAAGACATGTTTGGGTTTTAGGTTAAACGACACATAAACGCATGGTTGCACACACGCAGGAAATTAAGTCATTTTCATAGACTCAGTTTGTGGTTGTTGGTTGGTTTCATCATCATAAATATTCATAGCATTCATATATAGAGTTGTTGTTTGTATTATGCATCTTTCAATGGCTCTGCTGCCTGCCTGCTGTCTGCCTGCTGCCACTCACTCACTTACTGACTAACACAGCATTCAACACTTTCAGCCTCTATTGCCTTCTGCATTTATTTACACCCAAAGACAGACGGATAGACAGACCGAAAGACGTATAGACAGACGGACTGACCTACCGACCGAGAGGCAAGTAAGTAAGTTGGCAAACCAAATTGATTCAGTGAGTCGTGAAGATGCCTCATCAAAAATTCCCGGCGACATCTGTGCCACTTCAAGTGAACTTCTGTTGATGGCCTTAAATCCTTAATAAATTCTTGTCCTAAAGCAAAACAATGGCGTCCATTCAAATTGCATGCACAAACATATTTTGCCTCTGGTTAGAAATTTTGGCACCCGGCATCATCAACTCATTCCGATCAAATTCGTACAAGTGTGTTCAAGTGGGTATCGAGAATTAAGTTGCAAAATGATGCTGCTAAGTGTGGCATGCAACAACGTGGAGTTACACCCATACTTACTACATTATTCACAAAGTGTTTTAATTAGCAAACCGCTGCAGGTTATTTATCTATTATTTATGCTCTCTCATATGAAGTTGTGTGTAGGAGTGACCTGGAAGGTTCATTGATGGGTAGGTAGACAAGAATTATTATATATGTAAGTATTGTAGAATGTTATTATGTGGGCGTTAATATGCAACAAGCCGCCACCACATGTTATACATATTCGATATCACACTTCAACTCAGACCACATAGCGTACTCATATAACCATATGCGGATTTTACTAAGAGAAGAGTATATGGAAATGTTTAGGCTAATAACAATCCAGCACCCAACCACCTACTTACCTATCTACTCACTATATCAACCACCATTTATCCAATGGCTTACACCATCGGAAGCTCCTAATTTACATTTGCATGCAAGCGAGCAACCAAGCGAGTGAGTAACTTCTCTCAGCAACCAACCAACCCACTAACCATTCTTCCGACCGACCGCTCTACCAACTACCGACTACTGATTCACGGAGGACGGGGGACGGGGAGCAATACAAACACACAGAAATGAATCTATTTTGCAATTGCTGCTCTCTGCGGTATACAACTCCGGTATTTTTTTCCCCTTTTGAATTGCCCCTTCTTGTTTTGGTTATGCCTTTGCTTTTTAGATTTTTCTTTGGAGTGCATCAAAAGTGTTGACGCAGCTGTGGCAACTCCAATTTTATGAATTTTTCACCAGGAACTTATTGTTATCGTGAAGGATTTTGCTTAGAAGTCGTTTTTGCCGCGTGCGAGATTCATAAAAAAAAAAAAAAGAAAATATGCAAAGGCAAAAAATGGCAATGGAAGAGAATGCAGCATTGCAGTCTAAAATTCAATAGGCCATTCGCATAAAACGCCTCAAGGACATAAATCAACCCTATGTCTAGGCGCGTATGTTGTGTGTGTGTGCTCCTATAGTCATCCTCTTTCTTTTACTATATTTCGCTCTCTAACTCACACTGTATCATATGCATTCATGCATTCAATTTTTGGCCGCGAGCAACCACTGTAAACGAAGCCATGCCAAGGCAAGCCAAACCTAGGCAAGTCAGGCCAAGTGTTCGAAGGACAACATAGTTGCCGTAAGGCCTTATTCACATTCTCATTCTCATGCTCCTCATCATGTATGATTTAATAAACCAAATGCCTGCCTCCTCAACTCACTCCCCACACCCATGTCATTTCCAACTCTTCTGTTCTCACTTTTATGTTACATACACCGTCCTCGGCTCTTTCTTTTCCTCTTCATCCTCTGATTCTTTCTACCAATATAAAAATTTAATTGCATTCAAATTTCATTTTCTTTATTCCTTATTTCCCCCTCTCTCTCTCTCTCTTTCTGTTTGTGTGTATCTCATCTACTCTTCCTCTCTCTGTCCTCTCCCTCAAAGAATTTTTAAGCTTTTTATAGACGCAATATAATGGTAGGTTCCGTTGCTGGTTGGTACCGCTGCAAGAGCCCAAAACAATTTATTGCGTTTTTCGTTAGTTTTCAAGAGTCCTGAAGTGGTGGCCAAAGTCGTTTTAGGCGCAAAAGAAATTACCCGGGCCTGGTAACATTTTGTCAGTTTGGGTTAGCGTTGAAATTTGTTTATCGACCACTATCTGTCTGTCTGTCTGTCTGTCTGTCTGTCTGTATGCCTGTCTGCCTGCTTGTTGGTGTGTTAGCCAGGCCTGGCTATCTATCTAAACGCAAGCCGGGTTTACTCCTTCGATGTCGGCACGACGACAACTCCTCCTAGTTTGCTGCTATGTATGTATTTTATTGCAATTTCCCTTGCGTTTTTGTACAATATTTTTGTAGGTTATTTTTGTTATGCTCTCTCAACTGGCTTAAATGGCTTTTGTGTGTCTACACAAATTCGAATTTATTTATTTCTTTTTTTTTTTTTTTTTTCTTTTCACCCTTTTGAACACTTCTGTCCCTTCCTTGCTTCCCGCTCTATCTTTCTATCTATCTCTAGTTGTTAATACATTAAGATAAACCACACTAAAAATGAATCCCAAATGCTTTAACACATTATTCCTTTTATGGATGATAACTTCAATTTTACTTTCTTCTTCCTTTAATTAAATTAAATTAAGTATTACCATGCCCATGGGAATATACATATGTTACTATAGGTGTCATTTTTGATTTCCTAAAACAAAGAACACCAACTACAAGGTGGTTGGCCTACCATTACTTTACGTGACAGAATCTCGGCGAGTTTTAGAATATTTTTAGAATTGTCAACAATAATACATCGTACGCAATCATTTGTTATTCAGATACAAACAAACGCGGATAAAGCCTTTCATAATTCATTTCAAGAACTGAATTTTTTAAATCAGAAATTTTAACTCACAATTCTCTATTTCATGTTCATGTTATTAAAATGAAATCCTTTCATTGAAGTTCTCGAAACTTTACTAAATGTAAAATATCAGTTCCATACGGATCTCAGCACCCAGTTGAATAATGTAGCTTCACAAAGAACATTTAACTCTTAGCTTTTTGGAATAGAATACTGCTTAAGTAATCCCCAGATGGAACAATATACACTATACTCTATATGGTAGATATTATGGCATTCTCACCAATTACCTACCATACACAATTGCCATCGATTTCTGAAATTATTTATGTTGATTAAAAAAAACGTATTACATTTTTTTTAAAGGTATGCATTAAAATCTGATAGATTACAATCAACGTGTATAATACGAGTATACACAGCTAAAGTGCTTGTTCTTCATTAAAGCCATATGTCGAATTTTAGACTACAATGATGTATTCAACTAACGAATTATGTATTTTGCCCGAAACTTTGATAAACACAAAAAAAAAAAAAAAGAAAAAATGGAAAACAAATATTATAAGGGAAGCTGTTAACCAAACTTAATTGAAAATTCTTCATTTTCATTGTCCTATCATCAGCTTTGGCTTGTATAAACTCTCACTATAGTATATAGGTATAGTAGTACACTTCTTTATTATAAGTTTGTCATGAAGTTTGTAATGCACAGAAGGAGACATCGGAGACCCTATAAAGTATATACAATACTCTTGATCACCGTGACGAGACAAGTTGATCTAGCCATATCCATCTGTTCATATGTCTGTCTGAAAATAGTCTCTTAGTTTTTGGGTTAAATAGGTTGAAATTTGCACGAAACCTATGCTATTGGGGTCACTAGGAAGGGGGAACATTAGTCAAAGCGGATGCGCGAAGAGTATAACATCTTCGTTATAGTCGAAGTTAGCCTTCTTTTTCATTCTAATTCCCTTCGATCGTATACATTTTCTAGCCAACACTGGGCTGGCCACAAACTTTTGCCAAATATTTGCGCTAATTGCATTTATTTAACAAGTTTTTTCCATTTTTATTCTCTCTTAATTTATTTTTCTTTTGTTTGGTTTAGTTAATTTTTTTGTTACTACTCCTTGTTTCTCTAACATAAAAGTCATTTATGCACACATGCGCCCGAACATCACATCACACCATATCACCATAGACCAGACCATCCAAAGATAACTCCATGAAGTTATTCTGCAAGTACGAAGCATTTGCTTTTGCCTTTATTGGCGTTGGTGTTGTTCCCAAAACGTTGCTAACTCGGTGTCTAGGACTAATTCTGTTGAATTTATTTTAATTTCTCGCTCGCATTTGTTTGCCATTGTCTAATTTGTATTTGTTTAACACTCATACAGCTTCACAAATGCACAGATAGAAACTCCTCAAAGGATATCTAAAAGGATGAAAACCTACAAAAGGAGAAAAATGGGGGAAGAGAATATGGAAAAAGGGAGTTAGTGTTAGCAGATTGTTTTCTGAAATGCATTCCTCCTTCCATTTATTCCTTGTGTTTGCGTATCTAAACGAAGTGCTTTTTATGCAAATCATTATGAGCACCTCGCCATATCGGCGGCACGAGTTTCCAGTTCTTTATGCGTGTTCGCCCCGTCACCTATCAGGGGAGGCTAAGCCAGGTTTTTTGTTTCTGTTGGTTGTTTGAGCCAAAGTACAGACAGACTTCGTCGCTACTGAGCTATGGATAATTTGCATAAGCAATTACAAGAAACGTGCGACTACATCTACGACTGAGGTAGCCAAGTACGAGACACCCTGCCTGTGTGTCTGTCCATTTATAAGTCCTTTCAACCCTCCCATCCTACCGACCTTCCTGTCTGTCTCTATGTCTATTTAGCACAGTACTACCTGGATCTGGTCTGACTTGCATGGTTACAAAATTTACTAAAACGGCGATGTGAGCCTGCCAAGCAAAATAAAAGGTTGGATGTGGTGAAGTGTGGCAGATTAAGTAGTTGGCGACAAAAAGAAAGAAATTATATGCACGTTAAAAAGCATCTCAACTACACTTAACGACATTGACATTGTTGCATCGTTCCATTGTTGCATTTCTGCATTTTTGCATTTCTGCTTTAATGGCAACGCCGTTGAGGTGCAAACTGAATCCAAAGTAAGCGCTTGAGTTGGGAATAAAACAGTTTCGTAAACTTCATCAAAATGTATGCGTTCAACTGTGGATGAGGTGACGCCGACGATGACGACAAGCTGCATAGGGCAGACAGACAGGCAGGCTGCGTGTCTCCCTACATAATACGATACAATGCATAAATAAACAGCTGCTGATTTCACTGGAGTTTTATAATAATTTAAGGGTAGTTCGCTTGTTGCAGACTGCAACAGCTGCTCCGATACTTACTTCTGAAGGAACAGATGCTGCTGGTTCTACTGCAACGCTGTTGCACTTATGCTTACACTTACACTCACCATACTCACTGTAGGCACTCATCAAAGACCAGTAGAGTAAATTGCGTTCATATAAACGTACAGTACTAAGGAATTCTCATAATTTAATTTAATACGAGTACATAACAAAAAGTTACACATTTTGAGTAACTTATTTTTGAGTTGAATATCATTTCCAATATTTAGATATATTATAACAAGTATGTAGTATATTTAGATGCTGGCATTTGCAATCAGTCCATAGCATTTTGTAATTCATCAATATTTTTTCAATTTATTTCTTTTCAGTGAATTACAAAATCAAAAAAAGAAACTTTGAAAAATCATCAGCGTCAACAACTGTCAGCTAAGCGACAAAGAACTTAAATGTAAGTCATTAAATAATACTTATAGTAGAATCATTAAGTCAAATTTCAAACAAACAACACTTACTTCAAGTCACATTGGCATTATTTTTCTTTAAAATTGAATAGATGGCTAAAAGTGGGATCATAATGAGATCAACTTATTTAGATCAGGTTTGATCCATTGTGATGCCATTAACATACTGATATCGTTCCTTTTAAGGATCCATTCAAAATTTCTAACAAACCTCTTAATACTCCCGATGTATTTCAAGTTGTCAAGTTCAATAAAGATATAAGATCCAAATGTTTAAAATCCAAAATCTAAAAACTTATATCAAATTTGCATGGGTATGAGTCACACCAGAGTTTATTGCCTCCCTTTTTCTGAGCACTTCAATACACAAACCTCATGATAATGATGAGCAATACGAGAGAAATCGTTTTTATACAAATTTCCCATAATATTTTAAAATTAAGACGGAAATTATATAAAAGCCCAGAATATAAATTAAGTCCTTCAGCAGTGTGATGGAGAAAATCAATTGGAGTCAGTCCGTCCGTACATGTTTATGAAACTAGTCTCTCAGTTTTTGAGCTATTGAGCTGAAATTCGATATTTATATTTCACCGAAAAATTTTAAATGACATTCAACAAAAAAGATAAGTAAATTTCGGTGAATCAAAGTTAATATTCTCTTCCGAAAAAATATTTCCAAATTGTTGTTTGTTGTTTGCCTAGTTGATTTTGATTTTGTTTTTTTCTGATAGAATATTCTATCATTAATTCAATATCTAATCACAAAATTACATTAAAAATATTTAGTTTTCTATTGAACAATACTTAACTTAAAATGAAAGTAAGGTTAATTTTTCTCTTATTTAAATTAAATTTTCTGTAAGCTTAAGAACAAATAATTTATTTGCTTCACAAAATAAATATTTGTAGCTCGAGTGAAATTCATTCATTCTAAAATGATGAATGAACACTTGGAATGAATATTCATTCATTCATCCATTCAAATTCATGTTAAAACAAAAATTTTTTTTTTTTGATCCATATTCATCAACCATGATTATTTAAAGATCCTAGGATTACTGGATCTCATAGCTCCCGAACAAAAAACTGATGCTTGATTCTTTCTGGATTTTTTTTTTAATATGTCAGTCAGTATTAAATAGTAATGTAATCGACCAATAGCTTTTGAACTGTTCACAACATATTTTTGTGTAAGATATATTTTCTAAATGGGAACCGAAATTTATATTGTATTTTCCATTGTTTTTTATTTATTCTTTTAGTTTTTGTAAGAGGACTCTCAGCATATTACCGTAAGCATTTTGTTTTTATTAACTTTACCGCCACTTTAATTAAATTATCAAGAATTGCTTTATAATTAAAATGAGAAGCACCTACCCATTTTGAAATCTGTTGCTTGCTTGAGGGCAACATCATTTATCATCATTTCGGAACTGACATTTACTCTCTCACTAAGCAGAACGACTACAAGCTCCTACTATGATATTCAGAAAACTGGATGAATTAAATTGAATGGGAAACTTAAAGGAAACTGCCATACAATATTTCATTTATCTATTTCATTATTTGTTAACATTTGCATGGATGTGCTAAATAATAAATTTTGTTTTCATACAATAATTTGTATTAAAAGTTGTTTGCAACTTCTTCACTTTCAAGGGGAGAGAGAATATTCGACAAAAAGCTTTAATACAATAGGAGCCAAAATGAAAAACGAAATTAAATTAAGTTTACTGTTCAGGATCATGAAATCGCATTGTCTTTTATTTAACAGCTTTAAATTATCATTTTAGACCATTTTTTCAGTTTGCATTTTCAACGATAAAACTTGTCATTTGCTTTTTGATATAAATTGTAATATATGCACATCTATTTCATTAATAGAGTTTCATTATTCACTTTATTGATAGGACTTAAGTTAATACAGAAAATAAAATCTTAATATATTTTTTAGCAGATATAGTCGTATATACAATAGTAAGAATACAGTGAGTCAGCTTTAAAGAATTTAAATTCAGTTCCATTAAGACACAAAAATAAACTGCTTAGTGTATGCCACCAATTAAAGGAACGTGCACTTCTTTTAAAATCAGTTACCAATTGGAAAATTGAACTCAAAATAAATCCAATCACGAGCCAACTGATCTGCGAAATAAATATTGTAAATTTGTATATCGTTGCCTTGTTCTTTATTCTCCGATACGCTCTGCTTCGCTTCACTACACCACATTGGGTGAATCCTGAATACTCACGTACTAAAGAGGCAAATGGTAAACGGGAAAAAATAGAAATAGATATAGACAAAGGTTATACTGATGACACTTCTGTTTCCATCTGCATCTGCCACAGACCCAATCCCTCTCACCTCTCTTACTATAACAACTACAACTATGTTACAACAACATGCAATAGAATGAAGCCTAAAAATATTTTCACAATTGGTTGAAATTTCCCTCTAATGTGAAAACGTGGCAATGAAGTCTCTCCGGGATAAAGGAAACAAAAACTAACTAGAAAAAAGAAATGCATACATACAACTCAATATTGTATATACATACTCGTAAGTAACATATATTGTATTTATTTCACAATAAGGATACTTTAAATGCAGGACACGCAAATGAAAAGCATAAACAATGAAGAGGGACTCTCAAAAACAAAAAAAAATGTATATATATATACATATATGTACCTATATAGTTATACTCGTAAAATAGCATTGTTAAGGGTTCTAACCTTGAAATTTAACATTCCATTTTTTATACAGAAATACATATATTATATAATAATATTTGCTGTTTTTTAACTATACTTTTTTGTAATGCCAAATTTAAAAAGTTTTTTTCATACATTCTGCACTGTCTAATAGTTTTTAAAAAGCTAATAGTTTTTGGAAGGGACTCATATCTGTACACACGTTTATATACGAGTATATTCTAGATTGTTGTTTGTTATACTTATTACCAATTAAGTTTCGGTTGTCATTTAATAATGACGGCGGCACGGCCAACGTGATTTTTATTGTCATTTCTCTTGTCTAGTAAGTTATCAATATGAAAGCGTGTCAATCAAAACTTTTCTTCTGTTAAAAATAGCATACCTAAGTATAACATCGGTTCAATGGTGTAGAAAGTGACCTGTGCAACGCCATCTAGCGACGAGTTATAGTAAAATGAGTGGTGTGAGATTATTCATTTCTATGTGATGCTTCATACTACTAAATATTTGAAAACATTATCCAAATGGTAAGATAATTTTGACCACTTCCTTTAATTAGGCTTTTGCTAATAACATATTATTGGAGTAAAATATACGTAATACTGTATAATATCAAATGTACGAGTACATATGGCCATTTCCACGTTGTCGCACGTAACAGATTCAAAGTGATAAAAAAGTCAGAAAAAAACATATTTTATATTTTTCTTTTACATAATTTTATAGATCCTTAATACTACTATCATTGCTGTTTTAGTCTGTTTCAGGAGAAATATTGATTTGAAAATATGTAGAAAAAAAAAGCGTGACAAAAATAGAAGTAGTTTTTGTGATCATCTTTAAAAATATCAGATTCAGCGAAACCAAACACAATATTTTTAAGTAACAATTTTTAAAATGTGTATAATAATGCTTTAAAATCCTTTTGTTTTGATGGAAATATCATGGGTATTTTTTTTTTAAATTTCATTTTTAGCCTGGGTCAAGCGTGACGGGCTCATACGTGACATTTTCTTTTTTCCCATGACTATTTTAAAATAAAACTGTATATGTATTAGTTTTTATTATCACATATTTAAAGAAAAGTCTTTAATTTTTCCATTAATTTAACATTGCCTTACACAAAGTATTTTCTTTTTTAAAAGAATATGCAGTCCGAGCTGCTTTTATTCAGCGACAATCGCAAGAAATGGTGTGCAGTTTGTGAATGCCTGGAATGCTTTTTACAGATTCCCATTAGTCATTTAATTTTACGTAAGGACTCCTTCTCAATTTGCTGTGAGGAAATATAATATATTTTTATTCAAAAAATTATTGAGCGTCTGATAAAATCAAATTTTTTGACTTTCTTATATGCCAAACACTGCACCCACTTCATCAACAGAACCCTTACCGTGCGAAGTTGCAAAGAAATTCCATTGCATAACTTTGCATTGAATTTTTTTAATTCGGAGGTACTTCCGTTAGAGAATATGAAAATTTTAGATAGGTGTACGGTAAGAAGAATTGGATCTCCGCTGAAAGCTTCATCAAGAAACAAAAAACATTGTGTTTGCTTTGACTTTGCCTCTCCCAAAAACCAATTCACACAAGTTAGAAAATAGTTACCTGCCGACAGCTGCAATGTGCAGTCCGTAATTCCATTTGAGTGGTAAGACGGTAATTCTCTGCGATATCAATTTGAAAAGTTAACTCGAAAGGCTTTACATTTTTTTTTTTTTTTTTTTTGTTCTCCTCCAAAAAATTTACTGTGAATTTAATTACAAAACTTTACAATTTATACGGTGTCAAGCGTGACAAACTTCAAATATCTGCATTCAACTGAGTTTGCTTAAAACTCCTAATAACAATAAATTGTATTTGTACCTATAATTTGATGCACTTTCTTTGAATATTTTTGCTCTTCTAATGATTTACTCTACTGATGGCAAATTTCTCTTCAAAATTTTTAGTAAATACTTGTGAAATTTATTTTTTTTATGTATAAATAATAATAAAATAATATAATTGGTGGAAATGCCCATACATATATGTATGAATCGGTATAACGGCAATATTTTCTACACATTATATGCGAGTATAGCCACATTGGACTTATTGTGTCAATTGAAAAACCACAAAGTAGCAAAATCTCACGTTCAATATGAACTAATAAGCCTAATTAACATGCATATGACGTGTTCAGATGATTAATAGGGTTTTAGAATATGGATAGACGCTAATCAAGTCTTGCAATAAATTTATAATTAATGTATAATATTCTACAATGATTTCATTGCTCCACAAATTGCTAAAGAGAGAAACATCAAGAATATTTACATATTTACGTGTACGAACATCATCAACAATTAAACAAAATTAATTTTGAACTGATGAAATAATAATAATATTAATAATATATATATTATTTAGACAAAGTGTTCTCGTATATTAGTTGCTATGCCTTTATCTAGCCTAAAAGTATAGTTGACTGGCTCATTGGCTCGGAGTTTAATGCGACGAGCTTACATCCTGGATTCTCGCGGGTTCAATTTCCGTTCAAATCTGGTCCTGCACTTTAGTAATACCTACTTTTCCATGTCTTTCTTAAATGCTCCGCTGAAGGCTGAAGGCTTCTGATGCTATTGCTCATAATTATAAATATAGTTGCAATTAATATTATTATAATGTGTAAAGAAACCTCAACTTATACTATTATAATAGATCATATTCTTCAGTCATTTTATTTCTATAAATTTACATCGAGCAGAAACTTTTTTGCTCTTTTGTAAAACTGTTATTTTTCTTCACAAATGTGTACTACAATACAAATTCCTGGTGACATGACGCAACAAGCATGTTAAGCCTGTATCCGCATCGCATTACCATACCATCTGACGAATTGTCCGTCAATTAATCCATCCATTTACCTCTCTGACCGTCCCAGCATCGACTCATTCATTCGTCATTCGTCACTTGTCATCATGGGGAATCTCTTTCGCGCTCTCTTAAGAAAGATTTGGCTCGGAGTGACAGTTGGGGATTTTAGCTTTTGTCCTTTTGCTCGACATTGAGTGGGGCTTTCGCTTGTGGTCATGTTGGTTGATGTGTCTTTTCTCGTGAATAAATGCTGTACACTTTTAGTTTTCATGTCCCTTTTCCCGTTTCTCACTAATTTTAGCCATTCTGCCAACACACCGACAAATGTTAACTATTTTGTGTGTTTATTTTCGACTTTGTTGACCTAGTTAATAGGATTTCCAGTCCCTTTTTAACTTTGCACTTCGTGCACAGATTTTCTTTTATACGTGCTATATGAATGATATTTGTAATACAAAGTCCCCACAACGCACATACGTAATAGTAGGTATATACGTACATACATATGTACTTATATAAATATTGTTGCTCATTTACTTATTGTCATAACAGAAAAAACGGCATTTCGAGAAAATCGCATTTAAAGTTTTCAATGGACTCACTAATTGGCTAATTATAAAAGATATATTCTCTTCTCATGCGGGTAGTATGTAAGCTATTAACAAGAATAACACAATATAAATCATCATATAACAAATATTAATGCATCATTAACTCAAAAATCAGGTTGTTTTTTTCAAACATTTCTCTAATTTTTGAAGCTATGATCAAACTTACTTAGCAGTTAGTACAGTCGAATCTCAATAATTCATACCCCAATAAATCGAAAACTGCAATAATTCGAA
This sequence comes from Amiota albilabris, assembly GCA_037040105.1. Classification (NCBI taxonomy): domain Eukaryota; kingdom Metazoa; phylum Arthropoda; class Insecta; order Diptera; family Drosophilidae; genus Amiota; species Amiota albilabris. The sequence goes on from JBANCV010000247.1 coordinate 27,661, forward strand.
TTTTTTTTTTTTTACATTGCAATGAATATTTAACCTCTGATAAATCGTAGTTTATTTTTAACGTTGTCAGGTGGAGAAACAATTCGAAATTGCTCCATCAACAATCATTTCAATTCTACAAACGTTAAAATTTATACATAATGGATGAATCCTCGCGTCATAAACAATCTGATTTTCCGGATATGGAAAAATCTCTAATCATATGGCTTAGACAATGCTAGATCGTTTCAAAAAACGGAACAATATCACAATGTGCGGAGGATGTTTTTGCGATTTGAGAATCTTCTGGGTCCTTATAATGATCCTTTCACGAGGACGCTTCCAGAAATATTACTTTATATTTTATTCAAATTACTTAAGTATTCATTCGTAACTTACGAATCGTAATAGCAAGTGATACGTTTCCAATCATCTGAGCTCCAGTTTAGCCAGGTTAGAGGATCTAAAAAAAAACACATTCAGTGGATTCTCAAATATTGTGCAAGGGAATGGGGAAAATTTACATGCCATATAGAGAAAATAGGTATTTATAATATAGTAAGGCCAGAAACGTATATGTTATAGCAGTTCGAGTATGCAATCCGAATCCTAAACTTTAAGAGATTATCCAGCCAGATGATCTAAAGCATGCTTCACGTAAAAAACTGAGTTATCTGTCAGAGTCACAATTTCAGTTCCAAGGAATGACCGAACCAATGGCCAGACCTAAATCCGGGTGAGAATCTGAAGTCATTGGGTCAAAAAGTGACTTTTCAAACCTTGGACTTATGAACTAAGGATACCTGCGAAATAAAATGTATATGGAATAAAATTCTAAAATATTATAAAATATTCGCATTTTTCTTTTTTAAACTCATTAAATCGAAGTCTCGATAAATGGAAGACCCCTCTAATTCGTAACAAATGCAGTTCCCTTGCAATTTCGAATTATTGGGATTCGCCTGTACTTAGTTTCAACTTTACTAAAAAAGGAATATCCTATTAAAAAAAAAAAAAAAACAAGAGCAATAATTCTTTTTGATCTGTGTTTTTGTACTTTGATTTCACTATCACTGCTACATAAATATGTATTTATGTTTTATAGAGATCCTCATATTAACATAACATATAATACTTAAAATCTGGATTCTATAAAACTTTGGCAGACAATTTCATTTTGTAACTTCATTTTGAATTTTACCAATACAAAAAAAAAAAAAAAATTATAAAAATTATTATTTTTCTGTCCATTTTGCTTTTATGTGATGAAAAGCTTTTCTTCATTATTTTCTGCCTTTAGAAAATAAGGGTATAGAATTTACAATAAAACTTAAATTAATTTAGTATATTTTTTGTCTTATTATCCTTTTATTTTGTTTTCAATGCAGAGTGTTTTCGGTCTCCTGTCGATTTTCATTTTCTCATTGGACATTTTTTTTTTTTTTTTTTTTTGTAGTTATGGCAAACGTTTGCTTTCAACTTGGATTTTCCTTTATACATTTTCAATATTTGTTCGTGTTTTTTCGTGATTCTCTTTTTCATTTTCATTCATATAAGAATTTTTGTTAAATATCCTTATACCTTACACACACGCACATCAATATCACTTTGCCGCGGTGATTGTAACACACTGCATCGGAGATCATATTGAATGTTTGCATATGGAATCAAATTAAAATAATGAATTTTCTTATATGTATTCTATTGAAAATAAAGCAATGAAATAGTAAATTTTTTATTAAATTATGTATTAACAATTTACAATGGTTATTTATAGAAAATAAACATACATCCATCCAAAATAAAACTATATAGAAGTTGGTAGAAATGAAGATTTTGTTTCTAATCTTGTATTTAATTTCATAGAATTAAGTGACTTTTCTTTTCTTCCACTCAATGCTTTTCAAGTAAAAGTTCCTCTTTAGATTCAATTTTTTTTTTTTTTGAGTTTTTTTTTTGTTTGTGTTGTTGTTGTGTGTATGATTTTTTTGTGGCTTGCCCAATCCGAGATTTCAACACCTGTCGTCTCAAAAGTTAGTAGACCAGCTTCCCAAAGAAATTATTGGAAAATGGGAAAAGAAAAGGCAAAGATGCCATGAGTGCCTTGCGTCTGTTTTAGTTGCAAGAATTTTATGCGATTAATTTACCCAGTCAGGCATGTAATTACGAGCGCGTTAAGCCTTCATTCAATAAATGTAAGTAAGTAGAAGTCGTCGTCATGTAATCAAAATACATGCATATATACTTTATACTTTCTTATACACTTACTCACATATACAACGCATGCATGTCAGACATTATATAAGATGAGCTCATTATCTTAAGTAATAGAACCTAAGTGCGATTTTCTTCTGTTCTTTTTTTACATTTCTCATTCGTTTCCTTGAATTCGATTTAAGTACTTTACATACAACATACAGAAATACAAGTAATCTACTTATAATTGATCTTTACTTGTAATTCTGAAAAATTAAAAGCCATTTAATTGATATACACTTATAAATAACTGAGATCATCTAAGATAATACTCTTAATGAGATAAGAGCCAAATATCATTTTTAAATCCCCTAATGTGTTGCTATATCTACCGGATTTCCATTATAATAAATAATAAATATGAATATTGAATTTTTATTCTCAAACATTGAGAAGCTGCAGAGTATTTCAATTAAGTTTCTGTGGCATTAAAAAAAAATACAATTACAATATTTTCCGGGACCGGTTAATAAATAACGAAATCGAAACATTTAGCCGATAAATGAAGACAATGGTATAAAAAATACACTTCTACTCACCGGGATCTTCAGGCCCTTGAATAAATGATAAAATCGTAATATTAAGCCGAAAGCATGTAGAAAGTTGCTGTTGTCTTTGAAAAGCAGCTATCCTCTAGTCCTGACTTTCAGATTCCCTGAACGTTAGTTAGTTAATGTGATTATACGTACTCTTCACGTAGTCATGAAGTTTGTAATGCAAAGAAGGAAACATCGCGACAAAACGAGTTGATCTAGCCATGTCCGTCTGTCTGCCTGTCTGTGAGTATGCAAAGTAGTCGCTCAGTTTTTGAGCTAGAGAGTTGTAATTTTGTACGAAGCTTTCTATTTACCATACGCAGAATTCGGAATCAGTTGAATCGGACCACTAGGACGGCTACCTCCCATATAAACCCCCTACTCAAATTCATGTTCTTATTTGAAAAACATTTTTGTTTTTTGTGCTATCATCTGGGACATAATAGATTTCTGATGCATATTCATCAACCATGTCCATTTCAAGATCCTAAGATTACTGGATTGCATAGCTCCCATACAAAAAACATATTCTAAGGGATGCGTGAAGAGTATTACATCTTCGGCATAGTAGAAGATACCCTTCTTTCTGGTTTTTTTGTTTGTTTGTTTAAATTTATGGTTTTAGCAAGTACGGAATTCAGAATAAAATTTTTTATGAAAAGCATATTTTGAAAAAATATACAATATTTTTATAGTATAAATTTTTCATTTAATTATATGGAAATTTTTATTATTATTTTAATTTACTATCTGTCCACATGTGGCCAATCAATAAATCTACTTAAATATAAGAAAACTAACGCACGTTAAACTACATGATAATTATATGGAAATAAATAATATTTATTTCCATTGTAGTCACCTCTTTTCTTTTTTCACATCTTTTATTGCACATTATAATACAATTTGCTATTTTCTTTCTATATTCATATTCAATTGTTGTTTACTCGTTACATTGCATTTTCATGCAACATTTGCGCTCTTTGAAAATCATCATTACTTATGCACTATGAATGTAAGTATTTATCATAATCCACATAATCATCGCCAACATCATCATCTAGGGCATCATCCTTAAACTTACTAAGGGTATACAAGGTGTGCCATTGAGATATTGACACTTTGAATATGTAAAACAAGAATAAGCAAATAATCATTAATGAATTGATAATGATCTTGATCTAAATATGGTCTCCAATCCCACTATTAAAGTCAGTGGCTGAGAAATCCGGTGTTTTTGAAATATCACTTATTGGAACTTGAAGCACAATCTCTTCAGAAGAGTAATGGACTGATTTTTATAATAGAATATTACACATATTAAAGGTTATGACTGTTTTTTTTTTTTAAATAAATGACGCGATTTTGGTATGTCAAATTCTTGTATTATAGAAATATTTAGTTTAAAAAGTGTTGATGCACCCTGTAATTTAAATATTAACTGTAGTATTGATTCAATTGTTCATTCATTCATTCATTTGATTGTTGTATTTGATTTTTGTGCATCATTTAGAGAATTAATGGTTAAATGATTGTTGAACAATGAGATTTGTTACACATTTTACACATTTATTATCATATACACAAATATCTTTAAATATTCCAATACTATTGAAAGCTCGTGTCACGTGAATCACGTAGTAATGGTCTCTAGGGTTTCTTATAGATTTAATCTTTACATAAACTACCACAATTAATATCTTTTGGTTTCAATGTGAAACCACCCATCGTTATTCAATGTTCAGTTTATAGTGCGTTTACATCATTCAAATGAAATAAGTACATAAACGGCAATACTGTATAGTCATATACTATATACCAAAAGACAAAAGTAAAAAATATGGGGGAAAATGCAAAATCATACAATGCATGAACGAATGAATATATGAATCGATGATTGAATCCTGCTGGTGAAAATAGAGAAAAAGTAAAAGAAAAATTGAAACAAAAAAAAAAAAAAATTGTATCTATATTGAAAAGAAATAAGTAAAACCAGCAACAGAAATCAAGTATGCAATCAAAATATCAAGTTTTACACCTACCAAACGCAATCATCTCCAAACACCCCTCACTAACCACTACCACAAACTTCTACCGCAGAACCAGGGTTTTTCTCTGTACGTATATAGTAGTCTAGTACAAATCGAATGTTGTATTGCAATCGCATTGTTAATCGCATATGCAAGAGAACTTCTTTCCGATTATACGAGTACTAAAATTGCTACCCACTAGGTCACACCTGACACACTCTCCATTTCTAGTACACAGTATTCGTTGCACTACTATAACAATTGATGACTGAATATTCTATTTCATTGCGTTCCTTTCGCTCCATTCATTCTTTTCGTTGGTTTCATTTATATTTTATGATTTCTGAATTCTGATTTTTTATTCGCTTTATTGGCAATTCACACAGGAAAAATTTACTATTTAAGATGTAACGTATTAAGATTGTGAATGAATTTAATTTTGAATTGAATATAGTACTGAACTTGTTCATACTGTTTATTGATTTGACAATAAGATAAGATTAAGATAAGCATTATACAAAAAAAAAATTAAATTTGAATCTTTTAATGTTCAATCCTAAAACCTTCGGATATGTGATAAATCCTTTATGTATATGGCTACACAATTCTATACTATACTATACTATACTATACTATACTATACTATACTATACTATACTATACTATACTATACTATGGTGTGTACGTGTGTAAATGAAGCTTATGCGTTTCTGAAAAAGTAAGATTTATGATTTGATTTTGCATTTTGCAACGTTTTTTCATATTTGTAGTAGTAGTTTTCAAACAGCGAAAAATATTTCCATCCTTTTTTTTTTGTTTTTTTTATTATTTTTTGTTACACATAAAACATGCCAAAAATGTAACGAAAATTGAATCTTTTTACAATGGCTATGACTACTACTACTACTACTACTATTTGCTTTAAACCTCATGTTATTTTTCACACATTCTACAAAGGTAAACGCAGTTCCCTTACCCTACTACTCCTACTAGTTCTTCATTGAAACCATTATAAACAATTGAAACAAGAATTTTCAAAAATCAACTTTATCTCTCGTATAAAATTGTTATTCATTGTTATTGCCTCATCTACTCATCATACCCATATTATCATACGTAGTATAATATAGTACAATCTTTATTAAATTTATGAATAAATATGTGAAAATTGGAAAATGTATGGAAAGAAATTAAATTTATCACTCTGCAGGGAATTGAGTTGGCAAATAAAACAAATATATTCTACAATAGTTGGAAGATAGCGAGATCATTGCGGAAAACCCCAATGTTTGTTTTACGCTTTGTATCTTTTTTGGTACTGCTCAAACTCTGTAGATTAAATAGAAATCTGACAACAATGCCTTTGAATTTATGACATTTTTCTACTGTTGATAGTAAATTGATGACATTGTCTTCTACCTAGGATCAATCCCTGATATTTAGAAATAATACTAGAGGTCATAAATAACAGTTAACACCTACATATTTACAATGCGAACTGCTTACTGAAAATAAAACCGATCGGTTTCTCTCAGCGCTTTGCATGCGTACTCGGTCATCGGCTTCCAGTTGAACAAAGAGGACCACTTTTGTCGAGCTCTCAAAAATAAGTGTTGCTGAAAGACCAAAACAATCACAAGTGCAAATCGTTGTTTCTCTTGTTGTTGTGTGATATGTATGGATAGAACTTCTTATTCATAATTATTACACACAATTTGTTGTTGGATAATATCGGATACATAACAAAGAGAGAAGGTGGCAGAGAATCGCATAAATAACCGACCATGGTTGTGTATGGATACTTGAGAACTGCATTGTTCCACTGAAAACGGCATTTGACTGACTCATAGCAAAATGGGTGAGTTTAAGGAACGATTAGATATGATATTGTTTGAGTTAAGTATTCATTTAACCCAAACAAAGGGAAATGGAATGATAGAAAATTTTGAGTGCTTTATATGCATTCTATCTATTCAATTTTTGAGTATCCTTTTTAGTGTTTCGTAACCAAAGGGACCCTATTCCTAAGCTTACGCCGTCCGTCCGTCCGTCCGTCCGTCCGACTCTGGCTGCACTCATGGACCGTAATAGATAGAATGTTGAAATTTTTACAGAAGGTGTATTTCTATTGTCATATCCACAGCAAATAATAAAATTAAGAAAAAGTGAAAAATTAAACAGGTTCCCCATACAATGAATTTGTTTTTTGTATGATACCCTAAAATTATGCAATACTTGATCATTTATTCTATTCATCTCTTTCATATTCAAATGGAGTATATGCAAGTATGATCACTGAAACATACAGCAAAAAAATATATAATATCTACGGAATGCTCCATGTACGAATGGATGTCATATACACTGACTTTTAGTATTACTTCTAACTCTTCAAGAAATTGAATTCATTTGGTTTTTCCCCTAATTTAGCTAATGGGACTACATTCTATCTAACTTCCAGAACCCAAAGTTACCTTTAAATCAGCTTTAGCTAAAACTAATCGTGTAACTTCTGATGTTTCGCAGGGCAGCCACCCAATATTTTCATTAACAATTTGGCATCTGCCATTAAACATTCTAACGTCTTGATATACGCTTATGCTTATCGATGGTATCTCCTGTCCAACAAATGTTTCTTCAACAAGATCTTGATTCTTTGTCGCAGTGGTGCACCTTAAACTACCTCACACTTAATTGTGAGAAGTGTAAATCTCTGTCCTTTTATCATAAATATCTAAACAGCTACCATATTAATGATCAAACTCTTGAATTTGAAACTCAATTTAGTGATCTTGTTGTGTTGATGGATCTAAAGCTGAATTTCGGAACGCTTATCTCTCTTATTATTAATAAAGCTAGAGGCGTATTAGGATACATTAAGCGTTGGTCTAAAGAGTTAAATGATCCTTATACAACTAAATTATCATTCACTTCTCTTCACTTAGACCATTTGCGTATGAGACAAACAATTTTTCATATATATTTTTTTGATAATTGTAAGATACAATTTTTTGTAATTAGCTAGATGTACCTTAAGTTTTTATGTAATATAATCCTCAGATATGTGTAAATTTTAATTTTATATTGCATGCTTTGTACCTCATATGAGGAATTATTGTATATGTGCATGCCTTTATGTTTGATTTTTCTTTGGCTAAGAAGAGTTTTCAAAATTTAAGGTAAAGAGTTTTATTACTCAAATGCATAGTGATTAGACCAAATAAAACTTAAATCTAGTATGCATTAAAAAACATTAAAGCAAAGAAATTCACAGTTATAAAGAATTATATGTGCATTTATACGCTTATAAGGCATGATATGTTTTTTTTTCCGGTAAAACGTGGCAAAGTTATTTCAAATAAGAATATTAATAATTAATATGAAGTCCTTTTTGAATTTTAACCTTATTGAGACAAAATGGCATGTGGTCTATTAACGATTTCAGCGTGTTTGGGCTAATTTCAGCCCATTCTTGTAGTATTGCAGTTTTAAGCTCATTTGCTGTGTCGAATTGTCTTCCATTTCCATAAACTTTGGCAAGAAGAGAATTCCCCAGATATCTTCAATGGGGTTAAGGCCCCGACTTACAGGTATCTAGTCCAGTACTGGAATATTTTTGCATATCCTGCTGATAAGTCCAATTATTTCCATGAAGGAGATCTGCAAATTCCATTAACTCGTTGTCCCATAGATCGGTATACATCACCGCATTCATTTTTGTTGATATGAAACATATTGGAGTCTTTCCCTTGTGACTAAATGCAGCCCATACCATTGCCTTGGTTGACCCAGATGGCGCGAATATTTTTTGCAGTAATCGGGACCGTCCAAATTAAATTTTTTTTCATCACTAAACATGACGTTACGCCACTCTATATCTCAAAATTGGTATTTAGTAGCAAATGCTAAGCATGTGTTCATATGCCGACATAATAATTTATGTTTAGGGTGACATAGAATCATATCTAATGATGCGATTTTCGTGTATTATTCGAAGAATCCTACTTCATGAAATGTTGAGACCCATGTGACTCCTTATCTGTCCAGTGCTCATTAAATCAACAACTGCTTAATTTTGGATTCGGCGTTTCCATCTAGAATCGATGTGAGTTTTTCTGCCAATCCGTTTCATTGTGCCATAGCTACCAGGGTTTTTTAAAAAGTTAGCTATGGTATTTCTATGACTGTTAACCTTAGAAGATATTTAATATATTTGGGGCCTTTTTCCCGCATTCCCAATAGGATTCCTCGCTCTTGATCAGATATGCTTGTTCCACGAGGCATTTTCGACTATAGTATAGAAAACTTATTGTAAAACATGCATATTTTCATCAAATAACTACTCACATTCAATTTGATGACAAATTTCCCAATTTAACAACTAATTTTTATATGTATATATGTGGCTGATGACGTTAGGGCTGTAGCAGCACAGTAGTTACTTAGTTTTTGTATTGCATGTCCTCTAACCCAAGTAGTTCAGTACCGAAGGGGCTTGTGGTCGTTCCCCAGTCTTGTTCAGTTTTTAATAGACCCAGGTTCTGGGGGTGAAAGTCACGTGTAGATGTAGATGTAAAAAGACACAAATGCAATATTGTCTTAAACACTCATTCACTTATGAATATTCTATTCTGAGAAGGTCCTAATTTGAGTGGAACAATGTAGCTCTCTAATGGATACACAAAAACCTTTTGAATTCAGTTTTCCATCAAAAGGTCCGAGAATAAACTGATTGAAAAACACCGAAAAAAAAAATGGTTTAGTTGAAATATATCAGAAAAATTAAAAAAAAAACAATGTTCTCAGTGTCTTTTTTAAACTGTTAGTCATTGCGTCTGGACGATACCTATTTTTTGCAGACAACCTGAAAGTGTCGACTGTTAAAACCTTTTGAAACTTATCTCAAAATTTTTTTCAACTAAAAACCTGAAATTTTATTCAACTGAGATACTCATCTACATCTAATCTATGTACATAATTTTATTATTATTATTAATCAACATTTTGAATAGAAAAACATAACTATTAAGTATAAAAGTATGTTATACCAAAGACTATGACAAGTGAATATACTAAACAGTTCGATCATGAAATGTCGCGTTCTCAATTTTACATTCTGAGAACATAAGTCTAAAACTTTATGTTGTTTTTAATAACAATAGTTGTGGGGAAACTTGATATTTTGAGTGGAATTTTTGTGTCCGAAGTGTCCAGTCTATACATTTTAATAGTCTTTGATTGTACACAGATGATCTGTTGTTATGAAGTGTATATATTTTGACATGAAATCTACATATATAAATATTTTTCTATATTTCGAATTTTATTTCTTTCTTTACAGATTAACACGTTACCCTGGTAAGTTATGAGTACTGAAACTACTAAAGTGAATCCCAATTGTTTAATGATGAGGATACCTTAATGCCTTTATTTTCCTATTAATGGTACTTGTAAATCTGTCTTTCTGTTTATTTGAGTGTCTCTATTTGTATCCATTCAACTGTTTGTTAAATTATTTGATGAAATCCACCTATGCCATTCTGTTTATTTCTTTTATTTGTACGTATGGTTTTGTCAATTCAATTTATTTTAAGCTGCTCCACTATAGTACACAGCCCTGATTATGCGTGTTCGTTGGTTTCTTAGTTCACCTTCAAAGTTTGCTTTGTTTTCGATGCTATTCGATTTGATTTGATGGGATTATGTTGGCCGCACTTGGATCATAAAGTTATGAGCAAAAAAGCAACTTGGTGTTTTTACTTAAAATCGAAAGATAACAAGATTTAAAATGAACTTTATACAACATACTTGGGATTGGGATTGGGATTGGGATTAGGATTTTTGTTTTGACACTTAATAAAACTTGGTAAAATGACTAAACACAATATCTCCCTCCCCTCCCCTGCCCTTTTTTTTTTTTTTGTTTTTTTTTTTTTTGTTGTCTTTTTTGTTGTTCGTACTTTTGCACCTTTTAAAAAGTTTCAAAACTTATACGTCCCCTATGACAAATTTACATTGTTCTATCTACTACTTACTACTTGACTATTTATAGTGAGTCGTTCAAGAGGAAATTGTGCCAAATCTTAGTTGAGCTCTCTCCCTCAACTAAGCTGTGAACACTAAACAAACAAACAAACGAATAATGAATAAGGCAAAGCAAAAAGGTTTTTAATCCAAGGTTAATGAGTTTCTTAAGGTTACTCAATCGTTGAGTAATGAAAACTGCTCTACATTAAAATAGAGTGCATTCACTTTATTAACCTCAGCATTCTAAATTTGGGCCTTGTGCATTAGAGCAGAAATGAAATTTTCTAATTATTCATAACAATTCATAATATTGTTGCTTGTTCCGTATTTTATCATGATGTCTATAACACAATAATTATTGTAAAACATCGAAAATGCTTTAAAGTATTATTGACATCACGAGAACTCTGTTACCCTTTAAACCACGTTACACCATTTATATGTTTTAATAAATATAAATATTCATTTCCTTTGGTATTCTCTCTATCATTACAGTAAGTATTTCAATATAAACATACGAATATACCGAAGATGTATCCTATAAGCTATGTAAATCGGATCAGCTTTAGTTTTAGTTTCTCTACCATAAATGTTAGCATTACATAAACTCAGAACGAAATAAGAAGGTTTTTTATGAAAGAATTTTTTATATTTAAGTAAATTTCAAATCCCATCAGACAAACTAACTAACTAACTGTCTATCTTCATTTTAAACTGTCTATACTGTTATCTTAATAAAATTGTTTTTACTACGCACTATTTTGCCATAGTTACTTCTTTTTTTTTTTTTTTCTGAATATGTGAACTTTTGTGCGTACAAAGGCCAATTCGCGAAAAGGCCTTTTTCTGCATCTGAAATATGCTGCTTCAATGGTTCAAAGGATAGTTTTTATAAAGTGAGGACAGAAAATGGATCCTTTATGACAAACTTAAAAGCAAAAAATCGTTTGTAAAACGAAACCAATTAGCAGAATCCATTCTGAAATAGAATATTCACAGTTTGGTGGAATAAGAACGGTGTCATATATTATTGTACAAGCTTTTGCAAGCAATCGAAACAATCACAAAAAAAAAAAACAAAAAATTGAGATCTGGCACGAGATATTATTTTTTCAATCACACGCACTGTGTAGACCTCGGAGACCTCGGACTGTGCACTTTTTTCTAGCAATGCAGAATGCTTTGTCTGCAATACGATTGACTTAAACGGAAAAATATGCTTTGGAAAAAGTTATTAATTTTGATAGAAAATATGTATATTTATTCTCAACAAACATTGGATTACAACTGACTTGTACTCCAGATATAATTGTATAAACCTATTACTTATATATTCCTAGGCAGAAAAGCACGTTTTGGTTGGTTTTGTTTTTTTTTTTTTTGAAGATACTAATTATAAAAATGCAACTATACAAAAACAAATAAGATCAAAAAGTTAAACCTTAGACTGATAGATCACATATCGATCGGGTCTCATAAGTAATAGTCGTAAGCATAATATTTTCTAAAATTGAATTGTTTTGATGATTGCAACAAATAAAAATAAGGACAAGTGTGACCTGACGGTTAATTTATTCATTGATAACATGTATCTTTTGATTGAAACAAACCAATTTGAATGTAACTTAGATGGAAAAATAGGGAAATTTTCAATATAATCGTATACTCGTAGTATTGTAGTATAAGATCAAGTTATCCCAAGAGGAAATAATAAAATTAGCGAAAACAATGCAAATAATTAATCGATAGATTATATTGATGATATTATGTGAAAATGTATTGTAGCATTGAATCTTTGAAATAATAGAACTCGAATAGAGTCATAAATCAAATCATGATTCTGATTATCTACGCCCATGTTAAGTCAAATTGCCATGCCATGACATGTCATATACGAGTATGTGAGGCACTAAGATAGATGCTCATCATACAGACACATACAATTTGTGTATTAATAAGTAAACAATGCTTTTCTTTGTGTATTTAACAACTATTCTAATAGAATCTGATATAATGTACAGTGTCAGTCAGGCCTCTATGTGCGCGTGTGTGTCAGGTCTTTTCCCCAAAGGCAATTCAGACACATTCATTCAGATAGACAAACATTTTTGTCGTTGTCATTGTAGTTGTTGATGTCATGTGACTGACACAATTACTCCACGTATCTATAACATTGAATCAAAATACTTACTTTTGAATGAAAACGCGCTTGCACGCGCCAACATCTGGAGGAGCTCATCTCAACAGCTTGTTTTTCTAAACATTCGATTCTCTAAAATGTAGTCCCATTATCAGACCCACCCTTCTCAGTTATTCCGAAATAGTGAATTTACTTGTCGATTTTTCTTCCATACAAATTTCTTTTGCTAAATTGCCTCAAGTATTAACTACAATTTCATGCGTCCGCATATGTGCCTGTTTCTGATACATGACGCACAAACTGTGGTTGGTGGTACAATGTGTTCAAGTTTCTATGAAAGTTTGAATGTTGTCAAATGCTTCTTATCGCTCGATTGAAACTAAATCTTTCGGCGTGCGCATTTTTGTGTATCCATCTATTTATGCATCTACAGATACATTCCTTTCAATATTACTATGTACATATAGATTGCTCTCTTTTTACAAGTATGTACGTATATGTAGTAGATGCTATCTGCTACTTGAAGTTAATTCGCAAGCAAATAAATTCACGGCACCAAGTACTACTTGTTCACCCTCAATATCTTAAAAAAAAACTGACGAAAAAACTATAAAGGCACATACTATATACCTATGTATTGTATTTTCAATGTTTCAGTTTCTCTCACTTTTCTCTTTCTTTCTTTTCTTCTTTGCACTTTGAACTGCAATTTATGAGTTTGCAGCAGCAGTCAAGATCAAAATCAGTAGTCAAAAAAACAAGGTTCACAATGTAAATATGTTTTGTACATATAAAGCAACTTTTTGTATCTCGGGCTTCTTTAATTTTTTTTTTTTTTTTTCTCTTAACTGACTGAGAAATTGTCTTAACATCTGAAACCAATAAATAAAGAAAACAATTTTGAATTTCTCTATTACATCTTTGGCACTAGTAGGAGAACTGGACACTTTGTCTTGGTGTTTGTAACGCTCTTTTAGGAGTTGATTTCAATTTAAGCTAAAATAATTCACATTAATTAAAAAAAAAAACTCCAAGTCAAAACTCGTCAAAAAAAAAGTGCACATTTTCTTTTTTCTACATTTCGGGGAATAACCTATTTTCTTATGGAAAATGATTATTACTCACATGCTTGGTTATGTTACGTAAATGTTATTTTGTGTGGATTCCTAAAAAAAAAAGTGCATAAAAATCACAATAGAAAATATTCTTACTATGGGAAAGCAAACATCTATTGGCATTCGGAAAATCATATTAGATTTACGAGAGAAAGGCAAATCTTTGCGTGAAACTATCGAAATTGTAGGCCGGGGTCCCAGCACAATAAAAAAACATGATTGACAAATATGCCACACATTGTCGGGTAGAAGATTTGCCGAGAATTGGACATCCAAAGCGACTTACTGATACTCAAGTTAGAGCTATTGTAAGAAAAGTAAAAACAAATCCAGCCTCAAGTGTAGTCAAAATATCAGAAAATATTAACCCGGACATCAGACAAATCAATAAGCGCGAGTACGGTCAGGAGAGCCTTTCATGAAAATGGCCTACACAGACGAACACCCCGCAAAAAACCATTCATATCCAAGGTAAATCAGAGCAAGCGTGTGGATTTCGCCAAAAAATACATTAATGTGGCTTCAACTTTTTGGGAAAACATTCTCTTTACTGATGAGAGCAAATTTGAAATTTTTGGTGCCAAAAGCACATCAAAAATATGGCGTACCAACAATGAAGCCTTTCAAAATAGTGGTGTAACCAACACAGCTAAGCACGGTGGGGGATCAGTTATGGTTTGGGGCGGCATCTGGAGTCGGAAATCCGGTTTTCATTGAATCAACAATGAACAGTATGGATTACTTGACTATGTTAGAAGTGTCGATAAATCAGGCCTGTCAGGCAATGGGATCTTCCAAGAGGCTAATGATCCGAAACATACAGCGAGAATTGTGAAGGAATGGTTACTGTATAAGACCCCTAAGACATTTGACCATCCGCCACAATCCCATTGAGCATTTATGTGAACACCTGGACAGGAATGTCAAGCAGAGGAAGATTTTCAACAAGGAAGACCTTAAGAAGGCTCTATTGGAAGAATGGGTGAAAATCTCTCCTGATGTGACAAAAAACATTGCCCAATCGATGCCAAGGAGACTTAAAGCGAAAAATACAAAATATTAAAATATAAAAAAGTGTAATTTTTTATCATTTTGAATATACTGTGCACTTTTTTTTTTTTTGACCATTTTTTAAATAATGTGAATTCTTTTAGGTTGTGTATTGATTTGGAATACACTTTAAATTGAAATAAACTATTAAAATATAAGCCTTGAATGCTGTATACTAACTTTTTATTTTCCATTCATTAATACTTTTAATTCAAGCAACTAATGTGTTCACTTTTTTTTTTTTTTTTTGACGCTGACTGTATATGGAATTAATCCATATTTAATTCAAAAACCAATATATGATGTTTGTAATGCATTGGACCGTACTTGAACGATTATAAGAAGAACCGATAGGGACTGCAATATTAGTTTATCCATCTGTATACTGCTATGAATTCATTGATCATACACCAAATATTAAAAACAAACTTCTTCGATTACTGGAAGAGAAAGCACTGAAACACTTGGAAAATATTTTATTTAGTATTGTTTATTTTTTTTTTTTATGCCTTATATTGAAAAGTTAAAGGTATGTAAGCTTCGATGAACTGAAGTTAAATATTTTGCCTTATTTTCCTGTTTTTTATTTCTTTAAATTTATCTTATCGTCTTCGTCTCCCATCTATATCTCTATAGTACCGGCGGCCATAGCTTCCTCCTTTGCTATGCTGTTTGTGACTTTAGGTTTCCATAAGTTACTGCACGATATTTTTTATAGACTAAAAGAGATAAACTAAGAAAGAAATTCGTTTTTTTATTTTTTTTTTTTTCTGTTTTTGTTTCTTTCCATACACAAACAAAAGAAATCTAGATATTTATTTTGTCAAGAGCCTATTTCACTTGTTCTTCCTTGTTCCTCTGATAGATGATGGTATGAAACAAAAGACCAAAAGACCAAAAATACTTAAAATGTCTTAAAGTTCTTTGTTCAAAAATTAATTTTGGCTTGACTAAAGAAGATACATAACACATACAACCATATTGAATACACATTGCGTTTGAATCAAAATCATTTGACCATATTTTTAAGTGATATATAAGGGCTTTTTATCTTTGAAATAAGAAGAACAGAGAAACTTTTTTTTGAAAGGAATTCATTTGTAACAAACATGAACGTTGATAAAAATATGTACAAGTATGTAACATATAATTCTTTTACTTTTGACTGAAATGCTATATAAATTTCAATTGTTCAATTGTAAAAAAATACGATATTTTATACACTTGTACATAAATAAATTCTCTATAGATTTTCATAATTTACAACTAAAAGACTTAAAATCTGAATCACTGCCGACTTCTACACTAAGTCTCACTAAGGAAGCAAAATCAACCACATAACAACTGAAAATATCATACATCCATTGTAATTAAATCATTAAATCTTGCTATGCCATATAACCAACATATGTTCAGAAGTACAGCGTAATTAGGCCATACCTGCAGTGTCTGCAATTCATTTCCCTCATACCCAAATGCCAATACCATGTATGTTAAGACGCAATCAATGAAACAATTGCAGAAAGTGAATATTGTACCACCTGGAAAATCTGAAAGGCTTTCGATTTGTGTCCTACATTCTAGCAAAACAAGGCACATCTATAATTTACAATCATAGTACAATAACATATTCTAAGATATGTATATAATCTGTCCCTCAGGATTATCTTCGAATTATTTGAGGAAAACCCTAACAAACAAATTTGCCATTTACACTAGTAACATAGGCTTATATAGAGGTCTTCAACAATAATTTTTCTATCCGAATTTCCACCTCCTCCAGGACAACACAGTAAAAGTCATATAAAATTTCCACAATTTTGAGTATAGAATTTCAAAATTTTTACTAAATATGCAATTTACAAACAAAAAACACAAAAAATAGTCCATGAATTTGTGCGAAACAAAACAATTTCAGTATAATGTCATAGAAATGTTTGACAGAGACAACTTGACTGATTTTAAAATATATGTATGTCTAAGCTTTATATGCAAAATTTGATCTACCAATTTCTCGGCATAAATTTAATAAGATTAAACTATAAATTCTTATTTATGAAATTTCCAACATATTTGTTAATGTGATTAAAGTATTTGAATTCTTTGAAATGTTATTTTTAAACATTCTCGGATCAAACTGTGATCCTTTGTTCTGACAGAAGCTATTGCAAACCTGTAGTTAAACATGATTATCTTATAAGCCTGGTTCACTAAGTGCAGCATCAAGGTGAACTCATGTAAATCACAACTGTGTTCGTTCACCCTTAGAAAAAGAGAAACATCGCCGGTAACATTTGACGGTTTTGTGATACCACATTTGTGAAATACTTGGGGTTTCCTTGACAAACGCATAATATGGAAAATACATATAGAAACTTTTGCTCGATTCTGTTCCCAAAAGACTGAATTGGCTTTTAGATGGCTAATAGACGCGAATTTGACTTAGAAAAGTAGCTCTTAATATAGAAAAAAATTGTTGCTCCTTCCTGAATAGATAAATGGGCACCCTCAAATTACCGAAAATACAGGTCCATCAAAATAAATCCTTCAGAACAATTTCCAATGTCCCTGGTACCTCAGAAACTCGATGCGATGGAATAAATTTTCACAGCAGCCAATACAACGACAGAATCACTAACCAGAAATGTGATTCAAAAGGCGCCTAAGAAAACTGCAACCCTCGGCTTAGTACGAAATAAAATTCTCCTCCCTTTCTATAAACTGATTTTAAATCAATCCCCGTAAACCTCCATAATCCTCACAATATTTGACAGCTTAAAGTTGATTAATGTTTCAATGAAATAAAATATAAAAAAAAAAACAAGTAAATAAAAAGAAATGGACTTTAATATTGAATTTCTTGATATTTTAGACTTTGTATTAGCCATGAGATCTGACACATTATTATTTTCAAATATACTCAAATATGTACACAAATATTCGATTTGATGTCTTAAAGATTTGTTGGTTTATTAAACTTTTCCTATCTTTTTGTAGTCTACATATACATCACTGTATATCTTAATAAAACAGGTTGATAGTTTAGTGTTCATTTAAATTAATAGACAACATGTAGGGTACCATAATATATTTTATAACTATCAACAATCATCTTAAATAGGAAATAGTATTGAAAATAATTGAAAGAATTGCATTGTACATAATTTTATAAAATTTTTGGAAATGTTACGATTTCAATGTTTTGCTTTGAAGTGCATTTCTTTTATAACAACGTAAATAACAGGCAATTAGTTTAAAATAATCAAAAACAGAAGAACAAGAATGAAATCAAAATAAAGCATTTGAAATTATTAACGCTTCGCATAATTTTTCCCAATTAAACTGAAAGACAAAACAAAACTCAAAACCAAAGAACCTAAAACGAATTTATTAATTTAAATTGTTTTCCACAAACACCAAAAAGCAAACAACAAAATGAAACTACACAAATGAAATAGACATTCAGTCATCTATGGTATCTACATATGCACATCTATGCAATACATATGCAATACATATGCATGTATAAATTTGTATACTAGTATGAGTTTCTTTATTTAGTACCCATACTAACTCGTAAAATATTGTAACATAGATGCATAGACATATGTGTGTGTTCCCTAAAAGTCATTGAACAGTTTTTGTTATTACAATAATTTACATAGACTTATACTACGTCTTACAATCTCCAACTATTGTAGTTAGGATCCTACAATTCTAAATCATGATTTCGATACAATATTTTCTAGTACTTCATATCCGGTTTGTTTCGGAAAACTAGTACATATTGTACCATATATATTTAGTATGTCGTACCACAATATCCTGTTCATGAGGATAGTCATGATAATGATGATGCTGATGGTATAATGATAATAAAGATATCAACATTTGTTTGATTTGATTGGTACGTATAGAATTTCCCTTGAATCATCATCTACTTTTCTGTTTTGTTATTTATCATTTTTTTCTCTCATCAGTTACTTTTGTCTTTAGACGAGTAGATACAATGTCCCGTTGTTATTTTGAGTTTAATTTATTTTCCACAAAGTTTGATTACGTCGGTTGTGCTTTTATGTTTTGTATTGTATTTTGTTTTTTGGTTGTTTTCCTTCATTCATTCTCTCATCATATCCTT
Source organism: Amiota albilabris (assembly GCA_037040105.1). Classification (NCBI taxonomy): domain Eukaryota; kingdom Metazoa; phylum Arthropoda; class Insecta; order Diptera; family Drosophilidae; genus Amiota; species Amiota albilabris. Next base: position 46,932 of record JBANCV010000247.1, read on the forward strand.
TTTCATCCTTCCTTCAGCCTTCTTCATTGTTGCCTTTGTTTTCCATTAGGATTTTTAATTTATTTGATACGATTTTTCGATTAAATTGTTAGTCGACACAACAATACGAAAAATGAACAACAAAAGTTCATTGCTTTAGTTCTCACATTGGTTGCTTTCATCTACCCCCAATTTCATTGCCATCGGCATCCGTTATGGAAATTCACTTTAAAATGACAAGTTCCTCCTATAACGCCCTCTACATTTCATCATCATTATTTTCATATACACAGAGCTACTCACCCCACTAGTATCCACTGCTATCTATTCTGTTTACATTTCTCTCTTCGATTTATTATATCCTCGCATAGTATACTTACACACATTTATACTACTCAGTAAAACTCAGTAAAAATGGTACACTATACTATATACACATGTATATATGCCCTCGTATATAGTTTTGATACTCTTTAAGTTGTTCCTTAATATTTGAGAAGGATTACTTCTAAGCACAGAATTCTTATGATGAATAAAAGATCCTACTTAAGTATTTCCATTAATCTAGAACTAAAAGTAAAAAATTTTCATAACATAATCCATAATATTTTCTTCTCATCCCCTTATAAAGATAATCAATCGCGCTTAAATACCAGCTACTTGGAATTAGAGAGCCCATAACTTTAATTTGGCAACTAGTCAACATGCATCAATAGATACCCATATTATGTGTTGTCAATATGAAAGCGTATCTATTAAGACTTTTCCTCTATTAAAAATAGTATACATAAGTATATCATAGGTTCAATGGTATAGAAGATTATCTCTGCAGCGCCATCTAGTGATGAGTTACAACAAAGTGGATAGCATAAAAACCTTCAGCATAAAACAATACATATACGTGCCAAATTTAATGGTGATCGGTCAAACGGTTTCGGAGTAGATAATAATCCTAGGACATGGACAGGGATGAAATATCAGCCTATATTCTATATACACATAGCAAATATTGTCTTTCTTAGTATAGTATTATAAACCTTAAAACGTCTCTACAAAAAGCGTTTGTGTTAAAATTCCAGCTTCTTGTTATTGGAATATGAATTTATTTTATGATATCATATCCTTTTGATAGACTGATTTTTCTAAACATATATTGACTAGTCGAAAATTTCTTTTCCTATATGTAGTATATTCTGTTTTACGATTTATATAGAGAGGTTATTTCATGATTGTTGTGTGAATAATATTGTACATACATTGAATATTAAATGAAAGTGTAGTTAACCGGTTGTATGATTCGAATTTTTGAACAAGAAAAGTCAACACTTTTATCGCGATCATAATAATAGAAAGCAAAAAGTATACTACCATTTGAGATGCGATGATAATCTAGTACAAGTAATGATTTTATAGTATTTTCCCTATTTATTTTATGCTTTCTTTTCTTTGTTTGTTCAACTTTTTGTTCAGAAGCTTTCTACTTATTATACTTTCTTATTGCGTCATATTTCGCACTTTGTATAGAAGTTTTGTTTTGTTGTTCCCCTTTCCTAAAGAGACCCATCCAATCTCATATCATTTGACGAGACTCCCAGCGAACGAAATGTTCAGAAAAACAGAAGAAAAAAACACACACACACTTTATTCAATTTCATTTTCATAGAAAGAAAATCAGCGAGAAAAAAGAATAACAAAACGCAACGAAACAAGGAAAGCAATGAAAACAAAAAGGAAAAGAAAAAGAAAAAGAAAAATTAAATGAAGGCAACGTAAGGATGTGAATGTGGCACAGACAAAGTTGGAGCATCATTTAACGCCTCGTTGCAAATGTTTTAGCGCCAAACTTTATGCTACAACCCAATGTAGCCGCTACCATTCGCAAGTTTCCCGTTATTCATACACCATATACCTTTTTCCGGCACTTGTGAAAATGAGCTTCTAAGCATACTACAACTGAGCAACCTCCGCTTCTCTCCTCCGTCTCTTTTTTTTCCTAGAACTATAATCGGTTATCATATTTATCCGCGTCGTCGCCATCGCCAACACCACAAAATCATTTCTTCAAACGTGCATTTAAATTCTATCCAACTGACTTTTCCTTCAGCTACTTTTTTAGAATAGAATATTCATTTAATTGTATTATGATTTTATGGAATGTTTGAAACATCAAATAGATCAATAGATCAGCATCTTCAGTCGATTTATTGTCTTAAATTGTAAGATATCAATTCACTTTGTTCGCCATATACAAAGATTAGCGAGTTATTTCAAGTATCATCTGATATTATTCGAGTTCCCTAAGTCAGCTTTTACTATAATATTTTATTATATTGTACGATCTCCAAGGTGTTTCAGATTCTCGAACCTTGAGAGTTTTACCTTAGAGCTATAACAAATTGTATACCAAAATAATAAATATATGTACTGTAGTATATAGCATATCTTTGTGAAAGGTATTGTAAACTTCGATGAAACCTAAAGAACTATTTATATCTGTTTATATTTTCTATATCTTTGCAAGCAAAGAAACAATTTTTTATCATTTTTTTTTTTTCATGTTTTCATTCTTTTTTTATAGTTTCAAGCACATTTTACTATTCCATTCTTTTCTTTTTTCTATGAATTCTTTAAAGACTCAAATGAAACAATGAAATCTAAGCTTTCCACTATTATTGCTATTCATGCCTTTTATTTTCTCTTTTTTTTTTTTTTTGTTGTTGTTGTTTCTTTTTTTAAGTATTTTATTATTATTTCTATTTACTTCTACTTTTAATCTCTTTGTCTCTTTATTTTTCTGACTGTCCCTTCATACTTTCTCCTTACCTTTCTCCCTTTGTTTGTTATTCCTTTTGTGTCGATCTTTTCACTTAGCGTCAACGCTTATCAAAGTGTTAAATAGTCTGTGTGACAAATATGGGCGGACAGTTAGGATGTGGGTGTGGATGAGGATATGGATGATGATGTGGATGTGGATGTGGATGTGGATGTGTTGTGGTTACAGGGCGTGGCTGAGTCTAGACGCTATTAGTCAGTTAAGTTAAGCAGCTTCAAAAATGTACCAAGGAAGTGAAGACAGGGAGGGAGGGAGGTAGGTAAACATTTGTGACTGACTACAAAGAAATAAAAGAGGACAATCTTCCTTTCTTCATTTCTTCCTTTTATCTTTACCCATCTGTTTCTAACTTCAGGCCGGAAGTGTGTGTGTATTAATATCCTGGAGTTCTTCCAACACCCATCCATCCCGACCATCATCTCGTCTACGGCTTACTTATGCTTAATATAATAGTAAAGTAGTATAGTGGAAGATAGAAAAAAGACACTGTAATTTCCAGACAAAAAGCAAAGTTGAGGGAAAAAGCTCCAAAAAAAAAAAAAAAAAAAAAAAAAAAAAAGTCAAACCAAAAACTTCAAAGCGTTTTTCCACACCCCCAAAAAAAAAAAAAAACGATTGGTGTTTTGGTTTCAAAAATTTTTTTTTTCGAATTTT